>AWOL01S0018952.1:1008-11915 GCA_000715115.1 Nicotiana otophora | reverse complement strand
CCTGTCTGAAATCAGAATGTTATATATACAAACTTAACATAGAAATAGAACGATAAACGAAGAATGTAATATAGGGAACATCGTAAAGGGTTGAAACGGACGGAGATTTTGAGGAGAACGAACCTCAGCCGTAGGATTACCACGGTTATCGAAGATCTGACGAGTCTTGACGGACTTGATAGTCGCCATTGTGATGAGTTTGGGATATGCGTTCGAAGGTGTTGGGTTGTTTATCAGAGTGGGAATGAGACGCTACGCCACGAATTTGTTGGTTTTGATGGATCTCTTAATTTTTGTTTTCCTCAATATTCTTTCAATTAACTTTTTTTTTTCAAATCTATATTTATCTATATTTATTTAAAAGGAAAGAAGTCAGCCCTAATATTTTGCCAAGTGTTGCGTGCATAAAATGCCATGTGACAACTTTAGGACAAATTTATTTTATTTAAAAGGAAAGAAGTCGGCCCTAATATTTTGCCAAGTGTTGCGTGCATGCCATGTGACAACTTTAGGACAAATTAGTTATTTTAGGTAAAATTAGTTTGTATTTTTAAACAAACCTTAGCATATCAAATCTCGGGATTTTGTAAAACTGAAAACAAAATCCACCAATATATCCTACAAAATATCTACATATTAGAAATTAAAATTCATTTTTTTATTTTTTTTATTGTATAGATAACAATCAGAAATTCAGTCTTTGAACTAAAAAATCTTTTAAAAAATTAAAGGAAATAACAAAAGATTCCACAAAGCACTGTATCACAAAGACAAGCGAAAAGAAAAAATTTCAGCCCAAATTCTCACAGCACAAAAAAAAGAGAAGCAAAAAATAAAATAGCAATGTAACTGAAAACAAATAGAATTGATTCTTGAAAAATTAACTTATATATATTATATTTTAAAGAAAACAGTCTTTTAAAGAAACAGCAATGAGGAAGCTATTCCTACGCCTATTCGCCCTAAAAATATCAATCCTCCAAATTCGGTGCTTCAATCCCACGATCTCTCACCATGATTTCAACTCCTCGCCCACTAATTCTTTGCGTTGGATTCCAGTCCTACAAATTTGGCGCTTCAATCCCACGATTTCATCTCCTCACCCACGATTTCTTCTGCCCTGGATTCTCATTACCGTGATTTCATAGTTTTGTCAAATCAGTTTTTTATTTTTACAGTATATAGTTCTATTTTTTCTCCCTTGTGTGCATATGAAACAACAACTCTGGACTACAAGAGGTGATTGATATGATTTCTATTTCATGAACAATCTTTATTCCAGATGAGATTGTATTGATAATTTATGTGAAGTTTGTTGACGGCATTTGTTATATAAAAAAACCCCAATATCTATGACAACTGTTGTTTACCAATCTTGGGGTTTACCACAGATTCTTGCTCATGTGCCATCGTTGCCTTTCACATGCATTTTTTGGAGAATCCTCGTCAACAAATAAATTATTTCAGATGATCTATTGCCTTATATTTATTTCTATAAATATTTTGTTGGAGTTTCTACTTATATTTATAAATACCTCTATCTATTTCAGATGATTTCACAGTTTTGTCAAATCAATTTTTTATTTTTACAGTATATAGTTCTATTTTTTCTCCCATGTGTGCATCTGAAACAATAACTCTGGACTACAAGAAGTGATTGATATGATTTCTATTTCATGAACAATCTTTATTCTAGATGAAGTTGTATTGATAATTTATGTGAAGTTTGTTGACGTCATTTGTTATATAAAAAAATCCCAATATCTATGGCAACTGTTGTTTACCAATCTTGGGGTTTACCACAGATTCTTGCTCATGTGCCATCGTTGCCTGTCACATGCATTTTTTGGAGAATCCTCGTCAACAAGTAAATTATTTCAGATGATCTATTGCCTTATATTTATTTCTATAAGCATTTTGTTGGAGTTTCTACTTATATTTATAAATACCTCTGTCTATTTAAGATGATTTCACAGTTTTATCAAATCAGTTTTTTATTTTTACAGTATATAGTTCTATTTTTTCTCCCTTGTGTGCATATGAAACAATAACTCTGGACTACAAGAGGTGATTGATATGATTTCTATTTCATGAACAATCTTTATTCCAGATGAGGTTGTATTGATAATTTATGTGAAGTTTGTTGACGGCATTTGTTATATAAAAAAATCCCAATATCTATGGCAACTGTTGTTTACCAATCTTGGGGTTTACCACAGATTCTTGCTCATGTGCCATCGTTGCCTTTCACATGCATTTTTTGGAGAATCCTCGTCAACAAGTAAATTATTTCAGATGATCTATTACCTTATATTTATTTCTATAAGTACTTTTTTGGAGTTTCTACTTATATTTATAAATACCTCTGTCTATTTCAGGACTTAATGGCGGCTGAAATAAATTTCGTTAGCGAAATTAACAACAAGTCAATGAATTGGAAATTAAAGGTTCGTATTGTTAGGCTTTGAGCAAATCTAGATCGCGACAGACCTGATAACCCCTTTTCAATTGAGATTATTCTGATGGATGAAAATGTATTGTTTTAAACTAACGATTACGTTCTATTTTTCGTTGTTTACATATGCGTAAGTATTTTACAGTCATATACGGAATAACTTAGTCATTTTAACTAGTTGAGTTTTTTCTTAGGGAGACTGCATTCACGCAAGTATTGGCAGGTCTTTTATCCAAAGGTTCAAACAAGAAATAAAGGAAATGGATTTGTACATCATGAAGAATTTCATGGTTTGTCCAAATAATAGAAAACTGAAGACCAAAGACCACAAGTTTAAGTTGATGTTCATGCATAAGACCACTATTGAGGAAATACATGATCTAGATTTCAACATGTGTATCTTAAAATTTAGAACCTATGACCAGCTATCAAATCCCCAAGAATTTGATAATATTGAGCTATTCGGTAATTACATTTTTCTCATATTTTCCAGTTTCATTTTACTTTTTGTTATTTGTTTTGTATCTTATGAGTGCTAACTGAGAACTAAATCAATACTAATTACAGTACATAAAATCAAAACTTTTGTTTTAGATTAAAGTTGAATTCCGCTAATGATGTTAAATCCTTAAGCATTTACATGGGCAATTAGTTTTGCTTTCTGTAGCTTTATCCTTCTTTATATCATTTGTTCTCTCTGTCCTAATAAAAATTTAATAATGAAGTTATACTTAAATTGTTATAAGACTCTAAACGATCTCTTTTTATCATGTTCGTATTATATTTTATGAGAAAGTGAAAGAACAAAAGAGTGTCTATAGATACCCGATTGAGCTTCATGACACAATCGGATGTCTAGAATCACTTATTCTTTTGAATCTCAAAAATTGCAAAAATCTGCAGAGACTTCCAGATAGCATTTGTATGCTAAAATGTGTGGTGACACTAAATATCTCTGGTCACTCGAATCTTGAATATGTACCGATGGACCTAGATAAAATGGATTCACTGAGAGAGCTTTATTCTAAACACTGATGACGTTGCCATGCAATTGATTAGAGCACACCGATATAGAGGTTATTAAATTATTTACTTACTTTCTAATACAATGTCTCTATACAATTAGTAAACTCTTAAAAATTACTTTTAAGCGTGCAGAACAATATTCGGTGAGGAACACTTGGCACGCGTCGAAGCTTTGGGTCAATTCAAATCTTCCTCAAGTTGTTGACTTTTTCTCCAAGTCAATAAGTTATACTTAATTTAAGGATATTTCAAATAATATTTTTTTAATATTTATTAACGTATCTCAAGTTAAGAAATAAAACAGAATGGTTTCTGTGCGCGGAGAAAGCTCACAAAGAATTACTCAAATTTCATCTCACAAAACTCATTCTGTTGCTGATGAACTAGCATATGGAAGTTTAGCATCTAGAAGTATTGAAGTAAAAACTAATGAGGATTTGAGTGCCCGTAAGCATGTGAGTACCTACTTTTTAATTTTANTCGGTGAGGAACACTTGGCACGCGTCGAAGCTTTGGGTCAATTCAAATCTTCCTCAAGTTGTTGACTTTTTCTCCAGGTCAATAAGTTATACTTAATTTAAGGATATTTCAAATAAAAAATTTGTCTTAATATTTATTAACGTATCTCAAGTTAAAAAATAAAACAGAATAATTTCTGTGCGTGGAGAAAGCTCACAAAGAATTACTAAAATTTCATCTCACAAAACTCATTCTGTTGCTGATGAACTAGCATCTGGAAGTTTAGCATCTAGAAGTACTGAAGTAAAAACTAATGAGGATTTGAGTGCCCGTAAGCATGTGAGTACTTGCTTTTTAATTTTGTTAATTATTAATTAGCACAACTTTTATCTTATCTTTCTCTACATAACATTTGTATATACAATTTTTATGCGCAACCAGAAAATTTTTGGGTTTTAGCAACGATTGTACACGTAGAATTAACCGTGAATGGTGTTATTTAGCATGCAAAAATTGCGCAAAAAGTAGACAAAGAGGGGGGGAAATTATATTGTATAAAATGGGAGCATATTCAACCTGACACTCATAGGTATGACCATAATTTATAGTTTCTTTACTATTATTAAAGATTAAAAATTTAAAAACACAAACTCTTTCCAGGTACATGCTACAAGTTAAAGTGACGGATTGCATCGGTACAATTTCTTTGCTGTTGTGGGATCGGGATGCAACTAAGATTATCGGAAAGTCGGCAAATGATTTAAAGGATGTAGTATTTGAGGTATAATACAACTGATTAGAAAAATAAGACTATCAACATTGAAAGAAGTGGTACATGATCCAATCCCCTGCATTTCCTTTCCTTCTTATTTTTGGGGCAGTTGAATTTGTGTCTATGTGCATGTGAGGACTGATAAACTTGAAAGAACTTTAGGTTAACCAATAACCTCAAAGTATTTCAAGTTTAAGTTAAAAAGTCATTAAGATCTGATTTTTAAAAGTCAAATGAGCTTATTGCTAAATTTGTATGCCTTTGCTCTTTTTAGATTTACTTGAGAGGTTGATAAGTTTGAAAGGATAGTAATAGTTCTTTATTTTTAGTTGTCTCTGAGTTTCGCTAAAATTAAGATAGTTGTAGTTTGGCATCTTTAAAAGAGCATAAATGTTGTTTGAAATTTGATTGAAGTTTCACTTTGTTTTAATGTTTTTTAAAATCTGAATTTGTTGTTTTGCAGTTAATTACGGAAAAATACCATATCTTAACTTTATTATAGTGAAAATTATATTTCATATATTACACTTGAAAACTATGAGCAACATTAGATCAAAGAGTTAGCTTTCTGAAATAAGGAATTTCTAATGACTTATGAGTATGATGAAATCTGGAAGTTTAAGACCCACCATTTTCACATTTCTTTGGCTTGCAGCCAATTCCTATCAACAGAAAGAGAAAATGAGCAGCAACAATACTATAACGATCCGGCCTGTCATTTTGAATATTATAACCTCGTTCCCCCATTTATTGCTCAATTTATGCCTTGCAATTGATTTATGACTTATCGGGTTAATTGGTTCGGGTCCGGAAGGAATTCGGAGCGAAATAAAACTCTTAATCTCATAATTGAAAAATTAAGTTAGAAAAGTGGATCAGATATGGACCTATATGTAAATGACCTCGGATTTGAATTTTAATGATTTCAATAGTTTCGTATGGTGATTTTGGACTTAGGAGCGTGTCTGAAAAATATTTTTGGAGGTCCGTAGAGAAATTAGGCTTGAAATGCCGAAAGTTGAATTTTTGGAAAGTTTGACCGGGGGGTTGACTTTATGATATCGGGGTCGAAATTCGTTTCTGTAAATTTTAATAGGTCTGTTATGTCATTTATGACTTGTGTGCAAAGTTTGAGGTCAATCGGAAATGATTTGATAGGTTCCAGAGTCATTTGTAGAAATTAGAAATTTCAAAGTTCAATAGGCTTGAATTTGGGCGTAATTCATGGTTTTAGCATTGTTTGAGGTGATTTGAGTAAGTTCGTATGATGTTTTAGGACTTGTTGGTATATTTGGTTGAGGTCTCGAGGGCCTTAGGTGAGTTTCGGATGGTTAACGGATCAAATATTAAACTACAACAGCTGCTCTAATTTCCTTATGTTGGAAATCTCTTCTGCCAGATTCGAGCCCATATGCGAGCCCAGAATCGAGCCCAAAACTCGAACCCAGAATCAAGCCACGATCGAGCCAAGGGTCGAAGACATGATCGAGGGTCAGGGTCGAGGGCCATGATCGAGGGCCAGGATCGAGGGTCAGAATCGAGGCCCAGGATCGAGGACCTCGATCGACGGCCAAAATCAAAGGCCAAGATCGAGGCAAAACCGAGGTAGTTTGGGCAGAATTATAAAGCAGGGACTTCGTCCCATTCGCCATTTTTGATAAATTGGAGCTTGAGGAGAGGTGATTTTTGATAGCTTTTCAAGGAAAATATGAGATAAATCTCTTGTGATCATTTCTACTCCATAATTTTGAATTATCATTGAATAATCCGACTACATTACATGATTTTGAGGTGTAAATCGGAGATTGAAACTTAGAAATTTAAAAATAAGATTTATAGATTTAAGGGTTGAGTTGAGGTCGGATTTTGGTAAAATTTATATGGGTAGACTCGTGGTTGAATGTGCTTTCGGATTTTGTAATTTTTGTCGGGTTCCGAGACGTGGACCCCACGGACGATTTTTGAGCTAAATTTAGAAGTTTTATTGAAAATTAGTATTTTCTTATGAAATTAATTCCAATAAATTTTAATAAATGAAAAGAAATATTTGTGACTAGATTCGAGGCATTTGGAGGCCGATTTGCGAGGCAAAGGCATAGCAGAGTAAAGAATTTCACGTTTTGAGGTAAGTAACAGTTATAAATCTGGTCCTGAGGGTATGGAACCCCGGACTTTATGTCATATGATTATTTTGGAGGTGACGCACATGCTAGGTGATAGGCGTGTAGGCGTACACCGAGGGGATTGGGACTTGGTCCGTCCCGTGAAAACTGTATAGTTGAATAATTTATTGTTAGGTATATGCTCTCTATGTGTTGAAGAACTTTGACTGTAAATCATGTTTGAAATCATGCTTAGGCTATGTGATAGTACTGTTGGGAACCACAAAGGTCACATACTTATTGAATTATTTGCTTATTCTTATCTTATGTTCAGTCATGATTTTACTTGCGTATCATACCTCAGTCTTTCTTGATATTTGTTGATGCATTATGCTATCTATGTTTGGGTTGATCTTTGTGGTTTTTAAGAGATCGAGAGACTAGAGAGGTTAAGGACTGAGTAAGGCCGAGGGCCTGTCGGTGAGGTAAGGATATTATGGCATGTGAGTGGTCCGTGCAACACGTGAGTTATCCGTGCAGATTATGACGCTTGGGATGTAGGAGCCCCTCCGGAGTCTGTACACCCCCAGTGAGTGCGGGTACCCATTGAGTGTGAGTGCTNGTTGAGTTGTGGTGATGAGTTGAGTGATTGTTGCCTGAGAGGTTTTACTTGCTTTTATTTGTTGTTGCACTTAATTGCTATCTGTTATTGTTGTGAAATTCTCTGAAAGATTTTATATCCGGATTACATGAAATTAAACTGTATAAAATTGATTTGACTTAAACTACCGGATTTGAAAGCATGTGTATTCTTTGCTGGAATTACTGAAAGTGAAATAAAACTGTACATCTCGTCATTATCTTCAGTTCCTTAGCTATTATTGTTACTTGTTGAGTTAGTTGTACTCATACTACACCCTGCACTTCATGTGCAGATTCAGGTGTTCCCGGACATAGCGGGTGCTAATTATTTTGCGCAGTTGATTTTTAGGAGATTTTGAGGTAGCAGCCGTGTTCCGCAGACCTCATCTCTCTTTCTCTATCTCCTTGTTTACTGATTTGGTCTCAGACTATTATAGACCGTATTTTTCAGACTTGTATTCATATTAGATGCTTATGTACTCAATGACACCAGGTTTTGGGGAGTGTTCATGTCAGTATTTGTGAGATTTTGTATTGTATTAAATTATTGTATTTTCAAACTTAAGAGCAATTGTGGTTTATCGAGATTATCGCCTTGCCTAGTATCGAGATAAGCGCCATCATGACAGGTTGGGATTTTGAGTCGTGACAAGTTAGTATCAAAGCCTAGGTTACATAGGTCTCACGAGTCATGAGTATGTTTAGTAGAGTCTTGCGGATCGGTACGGAGACGTTTGTACTTATCTTCGAGAGACTGCAGAACCCTTAGGAAAATTTCACTTTCTTGTATTCTGTCATGCGAATTTCTTGATTCTGGAAACTAAATTTCTGCTATTCTATCCTCTCACAGATGGTGAGGACACGTACTACCGGATCGGACTGTCAACCACTAGTGCCACCCGTTAGGGCCGAGAGAGGCCGGGGTCGAGGTAGAGGTAGAGGTGTAGCTCGTACCACAGTTGAGCCAGCACCTGTGGTACCACTAGTTGCTCCAGCTCAGGAGCAGATTCCGGATATGGATGAGCCGACAGGATCAGCTCAGGCACCAACTGTGCGCATTAAATTACAACAGCTGTTGTGATCATTTGAGGTAAGTCCCTTGTGATTATTTTTGCTCCATAATTTTGACTTATCATTGAATAATCCGACTAGATTACATGATTTTGAGGTGTAAATCGGAGATTGGAACTTAGAAATTTGAAAATAAGATTTGTAGATTTGAGGGTTGAGTTGAGGTTGGATTTTGGTAAAATTGATATGGGTAGACTCGTGGTTGAATGGGCTTTTGGATTTTATAATTTTTGTCGGATTCCGAGACGTGGGCCCCACGGGCGATTTTTGAGCTAAATTTCAGATTTTTATGGAAAATTAGGATTTTTTATGGAATTAATTCCAATAAATTTTATTGACTGAAATTAATTATTTGTGACTAGATTCGAGGCATTCAGAGGCCGATTTGTGAGGCAAAGGCATAGCAGAGTAAAGAATTTCACGTTTTGAGGTAAGTAACAGTTATAAATCTGGTCTTAAGGGTATGAAACCCCAGACTTTGTGTCATGTATTTATTTTGAAGGTGACGCACATGCTAGGTAACGGGCGTGTGGATGTGCACTGAGGGAATTGGGACTTGGTCTGTCCCGTGAAAAATGTATAGTTGAATAATTTATTGTTAGCTATATGCTCTCTATGTGTTGAAGAAATTTGACTGTGAATTATGTTAGAAATCATGCTTAGGCTATGTGATAGTACTTTTGGGAACCACAGAGGTCACGTACTTCTGAATTATTTGCTAATTTCTATCTTATGCTCAGTCATGATTTTACTTACGTATCTGTAACGACCCGATTTGTCGTTTTAAGAATTTATGCCCCATTCAGTGACTTAAGGTCTTGAGCAGCCTTGCAATATATATTATGACCCGCGTGTGTGTGGTCGAGTTTGATTTACGGATGATTCAGAGAGATTTGGGATACTTAGTCCCTGGGATGGAAGCTTATGTCTTAGAATTTTTACCGTAGTCGGAACTGTATAAAAACGACTCCGGAATAGAGTTCCATCAGTTCCGTTATCTCCGTTGGGTGATTTTAGACTTAGGAGCATGTCCGGACTGTGAATCTGAGGTCTGTAGCCAATTTAGGTTTGAAATGGCGAAAGTCGAATTTTTGGAGAATTTGACCGGAAGTGGACTTTTTGATATCGGGGTCGGAATGCAATCCCGAGAGCTGGAACAGCTCCGTTATGTTATTTGGGACTTGCCTGCAAAATTTGACGTCATTCGAGGCTGGTTTGATAGGTTTCGACACAAGTTTTAGAAGTTGAAAGTTTTGGAAGTTCATAAGTTCGATTCGTGGTGCGATTTGTATTTTCGGCGTTATTTGATGTGATTTGAGACCTCAAGCGAGTCCGTGTTAGGTCGAGGAACTTGTTGGTATGTTTATACCCGGTCCCGAGGGCCTCAGGTGTGTTTCAAATGGGCTATAGACCATTTCCTTCTATTTTTGAACTGCTGTTTCTATTTTCTGGTGTTCTTCTTCGCGTTCGCGAAGATCACCTCGCGTTCGCGAAGTGTTACTGCTGACCACCTTATACTCCTTCTTCGCGTTCGCATTCAGCCCATCGCGTTCGTGAAGGTTTGTCTTTTCGTTCACCGCGTTTGCGATTAGACACTCGCGTTAGCGAAGCTTTTCATGGCAGCCTCATGTTTCTTCTTCGCGTTCGCGAAGAGGATCTCGTGTTTACAAAGGTTTCCTGTTCTTATTCTTCGCGTTCGCAGCCCTTTTGCTCGCGTTCGCGTAAGTCAGTCGTGGGCCATTAGATTTTTCCTCTCCGCGTTCGCGAACAACCCATTGCGTTCGTGAAGCACAACTAGACAATTCATTTTTCTTCTTCGCGAACGCGATCCTTTCTCTGCGTTCTAATGCACAATCACCTGGGCAGAATATAAGATTTCCAAATCGAGGGTTAGGGCATTTTTATCACATTTTGACTTGTAGAGCTCGGTTTTGAGCGATTCCTTGTGGGGTTTTCAAGCAAATCGATTGGGTAAATGTTCTTCACCTAGAATCTATTTATTTCCGTGATTCTATCTTTATATTTATCATTTAAATTGTGTTTTGAGTTGAGAAAAATGGTGGTTTTTGAAGAAAATTTTCTAAATAAAAAATCACGATTTGAGGGACGAAATGGTACCGAAATTTGATAAAATTGATATGGTTGAACTCTTATCGGAATGGGTGTTCAGATTTCATAAAATTTTTATCGGGTTCCTAGAGGCGTGCCCTGCGTTGACTTTTTTTTGTTTTTGGAATAAAATTTTAAGTCGACGTATTATTATCCGAAATTATTTCTGATGAATTTTAATGAAGTTATACAATTAATTTGGATAGATTTGAACGGCCCGGAGGTCTATTCAAGCAAGAAGGTAATTTTGGAATATCGACATAAATTCAAA
>AWOL01S0018944.1:0-13310 GCA_000715115.1 Nicotiana otophora | reverse complement strand
GCCTAAGCATGATTTCTAACATGATTTATAGTCAAATTTCTTCAACACATAGAAATCATATAGCTAACAATAAATTATTCAACTTTACAGTTTCCCAGGACGGACCAAGTCACAATCCCCTCGGTGCACGCCCACACGCCCGTCACCTAGCATGTGCGCTACCTCCAAAATAATCACATGATACCAAAATCCGGGGTTTCATACCCTCGGGACAAGATTTATAATTGTTACTTACCTCAACCCGTGTACTTAGTTATTCCGCTATGCCCTTGCCACGAGAATTGGTCTCCAAAAGCCTCGTATCTAGCCACAATTAATTTGATTCAGTCAATACAAATTATTGTAATTAATTCCATAAGGAAATATTAATTTTTCCAATAAAATCCGATATTAACTCAAAAATCACTCGTAGGTCCCACGTCTCGGAACCTGACAAAAGTTACAGAATAAGAATGCCCATCCAACCATGAGTCCAACCATATAAATTTCACCAAACTCCGACATCAACTCGACCCTCAAATCTTCAATTAAAGTCTATGCAGATTTCTACCATTTTCAACCCAATCCATACCCATTTGAGCTTAACAATCCTTACACAACCTTATTGGTATGTATACATAATACTCTTACACCCAAGAATCATACTATTAATCACCTATTTTTACTCCAAACTCGAAATTGAAGGATTGAGGAAAGAAATTCTTACCTTTTTGAAGCCCTAGCAAGATTCTTGTGAAATCTTCAAACCTTGAACAAGAATTGATGGATAAATGACTAAGTCTTCAATTTCTCTCTCTAAAATGCTCTCACCTCTCTCTAAAATATCAGATTTTGGCTCAAAAATGAGCTTCAAGGGCTATAAATCGAACTTGGTTTGGGTCAAATATTAGAAAGCATGGAAGCTCCGACGCAGTTATGCAGTTGCTTATGCGATTGCATAACAGGTATGCGGTCCGCATACCGGCCGCATAATTTGGCCTCTAAAGCTGGGCATTACTGACCCGGTCTGCGGTCATTATGCGGTTCGCATACTTGTTCTGCGGTCGCATAATGCACCGCAAAACAGATCTGTGGTCGCATAGTGCACTGCGAATTTTCCTCAAATCTTGCCCTTCTCCTGTTCCACTTTGCGACCATTATGCGGTCCACAGAGTGATTCTGCGACTGCATAGTGGTCGCAGAAATGACCTTTTTCCGACAATTTTCTTTACACATCATTGCATTGTGCAACCCAAAAAGTCCGAGCTGCGGCACCACCAAAACCTTAATTTCCTTAGCAAGATTTCTCCGGGGTCGTTACACATAAGTCAATATCCGGTCAACCTTTTCAAATTAAATTCTAAACCTTGGAACTAAGTGCTCCAAATTATTTCTAAACTTCACCGAACCCAAACCAATTACCCCTTGGCAAGCCAAATAACAACTGAAATTCACAACTTGAGCAGTAAATGAGAAAACATGATTATAATACTCAAAATGATCGGTCGGGCCGTTACAAGTAATTCTGGTATTGGGAGCCCGTCCGAAAGTGGATTTGGAGGTCCGTAGGTAATTTTGGGTTCATTTGGAGAAAGTTGGAAATTTGGATAATTTTGAGAAGTTTGATCGGGAGTGAACTTTTTGATATCGGGGTCGGATTCTGATTCCGGAAGTGGGAGTAGGTCCGTAATATCAATTATGACTTGTGTGCAAAATTTGAGATCAATCGGACGTGATTTGATAAGTTTCGGCATCGAGTGTAGAAGTTTGAAAACTCAAAGATTTATTAAGTTTGAATTGGAGGGTGATTCGTATTTTTAGCGCTGTTTGATATGAGTTGAAGGCTCGAGTAAGTTCATATTGTGTTTTGAGACGTGTTGGTATCATTGGTTGAGGTCCCGAGGGCCTCAGGTGGATTTCGGATGGTAAACGGATCGAGTTTGGGTTTGGAAGAATGCTGGAGTTGCTGTCATTTGGTGTAACAGCACCTACGAGGTTTTAGCCGCAAGTACGAAGCCGCAAAAGCGGCCAGGGGGTCACAGAAGCCATAGCTGGGCTGAGGGGGAAGGCCGCAGAAGCGACATATCTGTGCGCATAAGCGCTTGTGGCCCGCAGAAGCGGGAGCGTAGGTGTGCTACCTTGGGCGCAGAAGCGAGGGATGTTGGTTTGAGCTGGAGTCGCAGAACCACAGATGTGGAGCGGCAAGAGCGGCTAGAAGGCCGCAAAAGTGGAAGGTCATCTGGGAAGAAGGTTTTGTTTTAATAAAAAACGGGATTTGGCCCATTTTTCTCCCATTTTTCATTTGGTTGGGCGATATTTGGAGAGCTTCAAGGGGAGATTTGCATCATCTATGCCAAGGTAAGTGATTCCCACCTATTGCAAGTTAAATACTTGGTTTATATTTGGATTTAAGCATGGGAATTTATAGAAATATGGGGTTTTGAAGAAAAACCTTGAAATTAGTATTTTTGGATTTTGACCACGAGATTGGGCATGGAATTTGGAATAAATTATATATTTGAGTTCTGGTTGTTCTGGGTAAAGTTTATTTTTGAAAATTTTCGGAATCCGGGCACGTGGGCCCGATGGTTGATTTATCGACTTTTCAAGCGGAGTTGGGAATTTGTTTAAATTGATTTGTTGGGAGTATTAGAGTATATTTTTATGGGTTTGCACATTATTTGACTAGTTTTGGAGCGACGAGCATCGGTTTGAAGCGATAGAGTGGCGTTAGAGCCGGTTATGGAACTTCGAAGCGGGTAAGTCTCATGTCTAACTCTGTGAGGGAGATATTACCCCTAGGTGTTGTATATTTATGTGTGCTACTTGTTGTGGGGGCTACGTATGCGCGAGGTGACGATAGCCCGTACGTAGATACATTCATGTTATTGTCCGGGTAGGCTTAGGTTCACATCATGCTATAGTTGTACTATTTGAGACGTCTCTCGCCTATTAAATTCCTCGGTTTTACATTACTACTTGAGACTAGACTTGCTATTGGAGAGTTTTCGCGAGTTTCATGACTTGCCACAGAATAATGGTGTTCCTCTTACGGATTTCTCACGCGTTATGCATTTTCATCAAACTATTTTCCTTAAAAAAATTATAACTCGTATGTATATTCGTGAGTGGGGGTCAAGGACCCATTTAAGCCTCTTATTCAAATGGGATCGGGCCATTCGCCTCGGTAGGATTTATGTACCACACTCTCATGGGAGCGGGCCGTTTGCCTCGGCAGTTTATTAGATGCATCTATGGTTCGTGTCGTTTCACCCTCGGTTGTGTGCAGTTTTAATATTTATGTTGGATCGGGACGCACGCCTCGACATTTCTATAAAAAATATCCTCATGGAATCGTGCGTAATATTTGGCAAGAAGCTAGAGTATCTGTGAGTTTTTCCCTGATTCGAATTATAACAACCTATTTGGTGAGGTCCATTATACACACATATATATATGCTCCGGTTGAGGAGGAATTTTCTAATTAAGAGCTTGAGTTTATTATAAGGAGGATAATTGTACCACAGATTTATACTTGTTTATTTCATTTATTTGCTTTGCCTCATAGTTGTTCCCCTCCTTACTGTACCTGATAGTATTAGACCACTAGTGAGTGTCGATGTCGACCCCTCGTCACTACTCCTCCGGGGTTAGGCTAGATACTTACTAGGTGCATGTGAATTTACGTACTCATACTACACTTGCTGCATATTTTTGTGCAGGTACTTTTATGTCCGGTGGTCCTTTGGGAACGGAGGCACGGATGATGCGGGGACTTGCAGCGAGCTGCATTTCAGGTTATGACCCGCAGCCAGCAAAGTCTTCTCCAGGGTTATTTGTATTTTTCCTGTCTCATGCACTTGTGACACCGAGTTTTGGGGGTACTTATGAGTTGTTCAGTATTGTAGTTGGGAAAGTATTATCATTTACTCTATAAATTTTATTTCTGATTATTTAATTGAAGGAAAATTTCAATTTCAAAAATACTAAAATGAATAATTAAGTTAAACTTTTATTGTTGGCTTGCCTGACAGTGGTGTTAGGCGCCATCACGGCCTTTAATGGATATTTGGTCGTGACAGGTATGCCTTTTTGATATTATGCCAACTTTGTTTACTATCCATACCCTCAATCTACGACTTTGTTGTGTCTCGGCTTTCAAGTTGATAACATCAGTCTATGCGACACCAACTAATCTATTTCAAGCTGATTCTTTAAATTAAAATCTTGTTTACCCTCAAAATCGGATAACAATTGAATTTGTAAGTGGTTTTAATGATACGCGGATTAACTTGATACAAATTGATAAATTAAGTTGCAATTGAAATAAACAATGATAAAGTAAATTCAAACCACATGAATTGGACATTTTAAATCTCGGAAGTTCAGCCACGCTCGAGCCGGATGCACTTTGATCAGTATCACGAGACAGAAGAACAAAAGCTTAAAGAGAAAAATAGTAATGTATTGCTTTGGAATGTGTGTTACAATGTGTTAAATGAATCATCANCCCTTTTATATAGTAGATGAGTCCTACTTTAGTTACAATTCTATAATAGGTCAAAAATCTCTTAATTTGCCGATTGCCAGTTCCTCATTGATACATGCTGAGATTCCCGTCGCAATATCCGACCGGTCACAGATATTTCGGTCTTCTGATATGCTATCAATGTTTCTTCGAGCTCGTTCGGGGTTGGGATCAATTCCGGGACCACGGACTCGATATTCTCGAAGGCGGGCGTTCCAACCTAAGGTTCTAGCCCGTTGGGACTTGGGGTTGATCTTAAGTCCTTTATTGCCATGTTCCGATCCTGACCTACCGTGTTGTAGGCGAGCTCGATTTCGATCGTATACTGATAGTCTCATCGTTTTTCGGAGAGTAAACGGAGAGAAACGATATGAGCTTCCGGTTCTTACTTCGATATCCCACGACAAAAATATAAAACAAACAAAATGTCTCGTCAGTCAAGTCTTAATGACATTAAACGCATGTCAGCCGCCGGTCAGCCATTACTGGATGTGAACCGTCATTGAAATACTATAAATACCTCTTCCTTTGTTCATTCCAACTTTATATTCAAACCTTCTGCCCTCGTACCTTTGAAATTTAAATACTTTCTAGAAGTTATACTTTGGTTATTTGAGATCCTTTGCAAGAAACCTTATTCATTTCCATCTCAAGCCATCAAGTGTACTCCTTTAACTTCCTCTTTTTCCTCAAGTTTCCTCCATTTTCAAAGAAATGGCGAAGACTTCAAAAATCGTTCCCCAAAAAGAAACTCCTTCTACCTCGTAGCCAATTACCGAGGAGATCGTTTCGCGTACTGCTGTCGAGGAACCAGTACCAGAACCCCCATTGAAAATATGCATAAGTGTAGTATGAGTACACCACAGTCGGTACCCAGTAAGTATCAAGACTAACCTCAATGGAGTAGTGATGAGGTACAGTCAAGGCACTCACTGTCACGACCCGAAATTCCCACCATCGGGACCGTGATGGCGCCTAACATTCCACTTGCTAGGCAAGCCGACGTTAGAGAATTATTAAGCCAATCGTTATTCAATTCAGTAAGTAACAGCAAATAAGCTAAAATGAAATACAACGAGTGCGGAATAATATAAATTTCATTTATTACTACCACCCAGATCTGGAGTCACAATTTACGAACTTTCACTACAAGTAAAAGTCTGAAAGAAATACAACTGTTTGAACGAAAGAAACAGAAAAAAAAATGAAAAGATAGATAGGGACTTCAAGGTCTGCGAACATCAACAAATCTACCTTGAGTCTCCGATAAACCAGTCTGAGCTGCTACGCCTCTCGATCAACTGGGGCCAATACCAAAATCTGCACATGAGGTGTAGAGTGCAGCTTCAGTACAACTGACCCCATGTACTGGTAAGTGTCGAACCTAACCTCGACGAAGTAGTGACAAGGCTATGACAAGACACCTACATAACAAACCTGTGCAATTTAACAGTATATGTACAAATAACAACTAAACATATACTATTGGGAGGGGGAAACATGCTGAGGGGAATACGAGATAGAGAACTACATCATAATGGTAACTTGAACATCCAATATACTATGAACCAATAAGAACAAGTAAACACAATAAATGAAAAATGCATGGCATCACCCTCCGTGCTTTTACTCTCAACCTCACCATAAAAATCAATAGAAATAGCACGGCATCACCCTTCGTGCATTAACTCTCATAACATAGCACGACATCACCCTTCATGCATTAACACTCACAATGTGGCACGACATCACCCTTCGTGCATTAACACTCACAATATGGCATGACATCACCCTTCGTGCATTAACACTCACAATATGGCACGACATCATCCTTTGTGCATTAACACTCTCCCTTACCATAATGCAATAAACAAATAACAACAAGGAGATAGGATAACAAGTACAAGCCTTACTTCAACATAACTTTGGAATCAATACTCAATTATTACCAGAAGATCCGTAAACATGATAAGAACGATCAATTTAACAATACTAGTCTAAACATGGATAACATGAACAAAGGAAGCTATAATTGCAAGAAATCAAGCCCCGCCCGCATATTTTAACCCGACTATAACGGATAAGTACTCGTCACCTCACATATATGTTGTTCCCCAAAATTTAAAAATGTAGCAAATAGAAAAATAAGTCATATTCTCTTAAGTCAAGGTTAACCACGACACTTACCTCGCTCCAAAGGCCACTCAATGCTCAATTACCGCTTTTCCTCTAGAATCCACCTCCAAATCACTCGTATCTATCCACAAACAACTCAATAATATCAAATATTGCTAAATAAATCAATTACAATGCATAAATTTAGATTCTCCAAACTTTCCCCCAAAAAATCAAAAATTGACCTCGGACCCGCTTGGTCAAAACCCGAGGTTCGGACCAAAATCCATTCGTCCATTCACCCCCGAGCCCGATTATGTAATTAGTTTCGGAATCCGACCCCAAATTGAGGTCTAAATCCCTAATTTGCAAAACCCCCCAATCCTTCTTAAATCCCTAGTTTTCTACCATGAAACAAAGATTAGGGCTAGGAATTTAATGGGTGATGTTATAAATGGAAGAAAATGAGTTAAAGAGTACAAACCTATGAATTTGTGTTGAGTTTTCTCTTCAAAATCGCACATAGACCGAGCTCTGATGGAGAGTTATGAAAAATGGGTAAAATCCCGTTTTGGTTCTGTTTAAAGGTCTAGGCGTCAGGCCTTCTTCGCATTCGCGAAGGGCCTGCCGCGTTCGCGATGTGCAGCAGCCCGAGTGGCTTTCATGTTCGCGAGTCCTCTTTCGCGTTCGCGAAGGCTGCTCCCCCTGGCCTTCACGTTCGCGAGCCAATGCTCGCGTTTGCGTAGAAGAATGACTGATCCTTCCCCCAGGTCCCTAAAGCTACGCGTTCACGATGAGCTGATCACGTTCGCGAAGGGTAAGGCCCACATCGCTCCGCGTTCGCGACTCAGCCTTCGCGTTTGCGAAGAAGAAAACCTTCCCCAACCCGGTTCACGCGATCGCGAGAATGGCTTCGCGATCGTGAAGCACAACATACCAGAACACCAACTGCAGCAAAATATCAGGTTTTCTAAGTTTCAAANCACCTCACATATATGTTGTTCCCCAAAATTTAAAAATGTAGCAAATAGAAAAATAAGTCATATTCTCTTAAGTCAAGGTTAACCACGACACTTACCTCGCTCCAAAGGCCACTCAATGCTCAATTACCGCTTTTCCTCTAGAATCCACCTCCAAATCACTCGTATCTATCCACAAACAACTCAATAATATCAAATATTGCTAAATAAATCAATTACAATGCATAAATTTAGATTCCCCAAACTTTCCCCCAAAAAATCAAAAATTGACCTCGGACCCGCTTGGTCAAAACCTGAGGTTCGGACCAAAATCCATTCGTCCATTCACCCCCGAGCCCGATTATGTAATTAGTTTCGGAATCCGACCCCAAATTGAGGTCTAAATCCCTAATTTGCAAAACCCCCCAATCCTTCTTAAATCCCTAGTTTTCTACCATGAAACAAAGATTAGGGCTAGGAATTTAATGGGTGATGTTATAAATGGAAGAAAATGAGTTAAAGAGTACAAACCTATGAATTTGTGTTGAGTTTTCTCTTCAAAATCGCACATAGACCGAGCTCTGATGGAGAGTTATGAAAAATGGGTAAAATCCCGTTTTGGTTCTGTTTAAAGGTCTAGGCGTCAGGCCTTCTTCGCATTCGCGAAGGGCCTGCCGCGTTCGCGATGTGCAGCAGCCCGAGTGGCTTTCATGTTCGCGAGTCCTCTTTCGCGTTCGCGAAGGCTGCTCCCCCTGGCCTTCACGTTCGCGAGCCAATGCTCGCGTTTGCGTAGAAGAATGACTGATCCTTCCCCCAGGTCCCTAAAGCTACGCGTTCACGATGAGCTGATCACGTTCGCGAAGGGTAAGGCCCACATCGCTCCGCGTTCGCGACTCAGCCTTCGCGTTTGCGAAGAAGAAAACCTTCCCCAACCCGGTTCACGCGATCGCGAGAATGGCTTCGCGATCGTGAAGCACAACATACCAGAACACCAACTGCAGCAAAATATCAGGTTTTCTAAGTTTCAAACACCCATAGCCTATCCAAAACTCACCCGAGCCCTCAGGGCTCCAAACCAAACATGCACACAAGTCCTAAAACATCATACGAACTCGTTCACGCGATCAAAATACCAAAATAACGCCTAGAACTACGAATCGGACACCAAAACAAAGAAAATTTTCAAGAAGACTTTAAAACTTCTATTTTCACAACTGAACGTCCTAATCACGTCAAATTAACTCCGTTTCTAACCAAATTCGACAGACAAGTCATAAATATTATAGTGGACCTGTACCGGGTTTCGGAACCAAAATACGGAACTGGTATCAACAAGACTAAGCATCAGTCAATTCTTAAAAACCATTAAACTTTCAGACTTTTAATTTTCAACAAAAATTCATAACTCGAGCTAGGGATCTCCGAATTCGATTTCGGACATACGCCTAGGTCCTAAATTACGATACGGACCCATCGGGACCGTCAAAACATGGATCTAGGTTTGTTTGCTCAAAATGTTAACCGAAGTCAACTTAAATGAATTTCTAAGGCAAAAATTCTTATTTTCCAGTTTTTAACATAAAAGCTTTCCGAAAATACGCCCGAATTGTGCACGCAAATCGAGAAAGGCTAAAACATAATTTTTAAGTCTTCGAATCACAGAATTAGATTCTAAAATATAAGATGACCTATCGGGTCAACACACTCACTAGCCTAATAACCTGTGCAGTACAACATATAAAAATAATAGGAAGCTAATAGCAATGATAACAATAATAATCAACCGGTGATATAAACAGTAGGGCAACAAGAACAACATAAATATTGCTCAACAAATAATGAATACAAGTACAACCAATTAATCAAGTCCTTCAAATATAAATCTTTCACCTATAAGTTTTTCAAATAACAATCTTTAGAATATAATCATTTCCAATAAATATATTTCGAATATACTTCCTTCAAATAAATGTCTTTCAAATATAATTCGTTCGAATACATATCTTTCAAATATAATTATTCTAAATAAATATCTTTCGAATATAATTCTTTCAAATAAATATCTTTCGAATATAATTCTATCAAATAAAAGTCACCCTGTGACACCTCATTTTATAATCATAAAATACGGGTCTCAACCCACTTTCATATTTCCAAGGCACCTCGTGCCAATATCTCTATCACAACCGCATGGACAACTCACGTGCCAATATCATCATTATTTACTCACGGCACCTCATGCCCACATTTCATATCACAACTATACAGACATTTCACGTGCCAATATCATTTTCATTATATAACCACGGCACCCCGTGCCCATATTTCATATCATAACTGCACGGACAATTCACGTGCCAATAATAAATTCATCATATTTCCCCGGCACTTTGTGCCCATATCATAATACGCCCGGCAATATCCACAGGCTCATAGTTTCAACATATGTCTGACTATTATCAAATTTACTGAATTTATAAAATAAATTGCACAATATATAAAAAAAAGTCACAAGAAAATCACAACATCACATAAAAATCACCGATACAATATCCCCACATCATCACATATCATCCCTGACAATAACCACCTTTATCTCTCCTATAGTCACCCTTATCACTCCTATAATATCCACCCTTATCGCTCCAATATTAGCCTCACTTATCACTCTGTTTAATAGCCACCCTTATCGCTCCGTCCAGATAATATCCCAACACACATAACCACAGTGAAATACCACCCTTATACCCATATAATATTAACAGTAGAATGCCACCCTTATCCACCGCATAACAGTAACCTAAATCACACAACAATTTACACGAATATTACCATGATAGCACAAAACAAAAATTCATATTATAAATTGCCCATTGGTCACAACCAATTCCAAAGATGCAACAAACTCAATTAATTTTGCAGCAAATAGCCCAAGGCTCCACACAACGTATATAAACCTCGAAAACAACAACAAGGAAGGAAAATTAACTCAGCATGACACAACACATTCTTTAGTCCAAATTTTTGAAAAATATATTAGTACCTCAATTTAAACGTATTTAATAAATTATTTGCATACGAAAAAATCCATAATATAATTATTTGCAGGAAATATCAAATCAACAAATACACGAAATTCACATAAAATTCCAAGTCGCAATCACACCAAATTATCATATAAATCCAAACTCAACAAACAAAGAATGAGACATGACAAATCAAGGATTTACTAAATTTTCACAATTTTCCAATTTAATACATAAGGGTATCTATGAATTTTAACCAGTATAATTTGCACATATAAATCAAGTACGTACTCGTCACCTTATGTACACGGCTTTCAATCACACAATTTTTATATAAGACTCAATGCCTAAGGGGTAATTCCCTTACTCAAGGTTAGGTAAGATACTTACCTTTTTGAAGTTAGGCCGATATTCCAAAATAGCCTTCTTGCTTGAATTGACCTCCGGACAGCTCAAATCTATCCAAATTAATTCAATTCAGTCAATACTAATTATAGGAATTAATTCCATTTGAAAATACTAATTTTCCAATAAAATCCAAAATTTAACTCAAAATTCATCTGTGGGGCCCATGTCTCGGAATCCGACAATCCATTCAATTACAAGTCCACCCAGACCAATTTTATCAAATTCCGATAAAACCTCGGCTTCCAAATCTAAAATTTTCGTTCTTGAAAAGTTTTGCAAAAATCTTAATTTCTTCCATTTAAATCCGACATAAATGATGAATATAACCATGGATTTATGAAATATAATCACTTTTGGATATAGGACACTTACCCAAGTTGAAGTCGTGAAGAATCCTCAAAATCTCCCAAGAACCGAGCTCCAAAAATCCAAAAACGAAATAGAGGAAATGACCATTTTTGGTCCTTTAGTTTCTGCCCATCCGTCATGTAATGACCTAACCGGTCATTTTGACTTTTAGAACCCTGTTCCCTAAAATAAAACTTTCCATATGTGCTTTTAATGATTTATGACTTGCGGGGATGGTTGGTTCGGGATTTGAAAGTGCTTGGGTTGAAATCGGAACACTTGGTTCCTTAAGTTGGCTTTAAAAGGCCAAGTTTGACTTCGGTCAACATTTTGAGAAAATGACCACGTAATAAACTTTTGATGATTCCAACAGCTTTGTATGGTGATTTTGGACTTAAGAGCGTGTTCGGAATTTTATTTGGAAGTACGTAGTTAAATTAGGCTTGAAATGGCTAAAATAGGAATTTAAGTTTGGAAGTTTAACCGGGGAGTTGACTTTTTATATTGGAGTCAGAATCCAATTCTGAAAGTTTTCATAGCTCTGTTATGTCATTTATGACTTGTGTGCAAAATTTTAGGTCAATCGGATTTGATTTGATAGGTTTCGACATCGAATGTAGAAGTTGGAAATTTTAAGTTTCATTAAGCTTGAATTGAAGCATAATTCGTAGTTGTAGCGTCGTTTGATGTGATTTGAGGTTTCAAATAAGTTCGTATGATGTTTTAGGACTTGTTGGTGTATTTGGTTGAGGTACCGAGGGCCTCAGGTGAGTTTCGGATGGTTAATGGATCAAGAATTGAAGCTGGGAGACTGTTAACGTGATTTTTGCTGGTTTTTGGTTGATCTGTTTTTTTTTCCCTTATCTGCCAAAATCGGACTCCCTGATCGAGGTACAAAATCAGACTACATGACCGAGGTACAAATCGGACTCCAGGGTACAAAATCGGACTCCATGACCGAGGTACAAAATCGGACTCCAAGGTACAAAATCGGACTCCATGACCGAGGTACAAATGAGACTCCAAGGTACAAAATCGGACTCCATGACCGAGGTACAAAATCGGACTCCAAGGTTCAAAATCGTACTCCATGACCGAGGTACAAAATCAGACTCCATGATCGAGTACAAAATCGGACTCCATGGCCGAGGTCTAGGACCGAGCTCCATGATCGAGGTCCATGATCGGACTCCATGATCAAGGTCCGGGATCGAGGTCAGCCTGGACAGATCTGTAAGTTATAAAAACAGGGGACTTCGTCCCATTTGCCATTTTTGACGAATTGGAGCTTGAGAAGAGGCGATTATGATATATTTTCAAGGAAAAATATTGGGGTAAGTGATTCTAACTTGGATTTGGTTAATATACACAAATATATCATTGTTTTCACCATTTAATTAGTGTTTTGAGATTGAAATTTGGGAATTTTTTAGAAATCTCATAGAGATGAATTTTTGAGATTTCGGTATCGATTTGGAGTCGGATTTGAGTGAAACTGGTATGGTTGGATTCGTAATTGAATGGGGTATCGGATTTTGTAACTTTCGCCGAATTCCGAGACGTGAGCCCCACGGACGAATTTTTAATTAATTTTGGGATTTTTATTGAAAATGTAGTATTGTTTTATAGAATTGATTCCTATAAATTTTAGTGATTGTATCAAATTATTTTTGGTTAGATTCGAACCAATAGAAGTTGGATAATCGAGGAAAAAGCCTACTAGTGGATTAAATTGGAGTAAGACGAGGTAAATCTCTTGTCTAATCCTTTAAGGGGGAAATCACCCCATAGGTGATGAAATTAAATAATTGTTGCTAATTGCGGGGGCTACGTACGCACGAGGTGACGAGAGTCCGTACGTAGCTACTATTAATGCTAAATTTTGGGTAGTTTAGGACTCAAAGCATGAATTACTTGTGTAAAGTGTATTCTTTATTTAATTAAATT
>AWOL01S0018939.1:79529-130178 GCA_000715115.1 Nicotiana otophora | reverse complement strand
ATATATATATATATATATATATATATATATATATATATATATATATAGTATACTGTAAAATGCGTTATGATACATGGCCGCTTAAGAAAATGACACGTGGAACTTAAGGCAGGGGATAGTTAGAACCGAAGACAGTTATCCCGTTTGTAACCAGAAAGAACGATACTCGTAAAGATGAAACAAATACCCTCCGACCGGTAGCATTTAATGGAGGATATTCTACACCATTTAGTGCGCTGCCTGTTACAGAGAATTTGTCATTTATGCGCACCATTACGCCTTCATCAATGACCCTCATAATTGACATTAAAGAAGGGCACGATCCTAGGACCTTGTTCACTAGGCGAAGCTATAAATAGCGAGCTCTGTTATCAATATAGAGGACACGATTTTTCTGGAAAATTTACGCTATAATCGATCAAAAGCTTTACATAATTTTACTTTCTTGTTCCTTTTTTCCATCACTGTTATGCCCCGAAGTTCTGCCCTCCGCAATTACTATTTTTCGTAATTTTACCTTCATTTCAAGCCTAAGTATTGCGAATTTCTTTAATTATTTTATTATTTCAGGATCAAATTAATTCACTTGTCTAGAACCACGTATAAATTCAGCTGTATCATTTTATGGGTAAACAGTTTAGCGCCCACCGTGGGGCCTAGATAGTCCTGTAATTAAGTTGATCCTTGCCTCTTTTACTAACGTGTTTTGATTATTTGTCTTAGCAAAAAATTATAAGAAATGACAAATAATGGTGTTAACAACACACATAATCCCGAGGTTCAAGGAGACTAGCCTCATCTCGAGGATTCAATTAGTGACACCCACAATGAGGGGAAGAATGCCACGCCGGTCCACGACAAGCGGTACCCACGACATGTTCGGGAGGCAGCTCCCAATGACGCTGAAGAGGAGCGTGTTGTTGATGCGGTAAGGGTCCTACAAGAGCAAGCAACGATCATTCTAGGCCACCTCACACGGGAGTTTATGACGGAGTTAAAGCAGGCGTTATCGGGGGCTTCCAATAATGCGAATAGACGAGGTCCAGTTCCTCTTGGCGCTCCCGCAAATCAAACTACGCAGAGGGTTGACAATAATACCCCGAGGGGCGAGGTTGGTTCTGATGGGGCTGGGGGAGCGAATCCGGTTCTAGTAACGAAAATGATCCCTTCAAGAATGAACTCTTACGGTTTATGAGAGAAGTGAACGCTCGCATGGACCAAATTCCGGGTGCACCACCAGTGCTGAAAGGCCCGGACTCAAAGAAGTATACTCAGTTGCCGTACAAACCAAGAGCGGCACCAAAATTAATCCTGAAGCAGTTTAACATACCCGACGTGCCAAAATATGATGGAACTTCAGACCATTAGGAGCATATTACCATCTATACAACGGCGGTGAAAGGGAATGATTCAGCTTCTAACGAGATTAAATCTGTTTTGCTGAAAATGTTTGGAGAGACTCTCACGAGGGGAGCCTTGACGTGGTATTCGTTGTTACCCGAGCATTCCATAGATTCCTTTGTGATGCTCGCGGATTCTTTTATTAAGGCTCATGTCGGGGCAAGAAAGATGCAGGCCTGAAAGGCCGACGTATTCAGAATTGTACAAGGAGAATCCGAGTTGCTGCGAGAGTTCGTTACCCGATTCCAAAAAGAGGATGTTGCTCCCGGCTGTTCCGGTTAAATGGGTGGCTGAAGCATTCACCAAGGATCTGAATCCGAGAAGTTCAGACGCTTCCCGAAAAATGAAAGAAAGCTTGGTTGAGTTCCAAGCAATGACTTGGGCGGATGTCCACAACCGGTATGAGACAAAGATAAGGATCGAAGATGGTCAGGTTAACTTCTCGTCTTCTTCAAAAGGACGGGAGAAGAGTAAAGAAAAATCAAAAAATGATTTCGACACGGACAGACGGTCTTCGAGGGGCTGGTTTTTCCCTACGAACGGACCGAAGGCCGCGACAGAGGCTTCCGGTCAGCAGACAGGTTCGCTACCGACAGAAGGACTGATTGCGGTAAAAACAATAGATCATTACAGGACAAAGAAGCGTCAGGTACGCGGGATCCTTCCTACCCCAGGCTTTCAGAATACAATTTCAACGTCAATGTAGTAGAGTTGGTATCGGCTATGAGAAACATCAAAGAAGCACGACTCCCGAAACCAATGAGATCTGATCCTAGCCAGAGGGATCCTAACTTGTGGTATGGATACCACAGGATGAATGGCCACCGGACTGGGGACTGCCGACATCTCCGAGAAGAAGTGGCGACACTATTGAATAATGGACATCTCAGAGAATTCTTTAGTGACCGGGCCAAGAATAACTACGGTCGCAACGGAGATAAAGCGGAACCCTCGAAAGCAAGAGAAGATCCCCCGCGCCAAATGATCAACATGATCTTCGGGGGGAACGAGATCAAAGGGGTCACCTTCTCGACAGCAAAAAAGACAAAAGTATCAATAACCCATAGCAAGAGACTCTGGGAAGTTGTTGAAGACGACATCACTTTCGTGGAGGAGGACGCAGACGGATTGTTGCTACCGCACAACGATGCATTGGTAAATTTCTTTAAATGTGCTAGACTTTAAAATCAAACATGTTCTAGTGGATCAAGGAAGTTCGCCCAATATCATACAATGGAGAGTATTGGAGCAAGCTAAACTCACCGGGAGCATCATTTCGGCCACGAAACTCCTCACCGGATTTAGCCTCGCGAGT
The DNA here is from genome assembly GCA_000715115.1 of Nicotiana otophora. NCBI lineage: Eukaryota > Viridiplantae > Streptophyta > Magnoliopsida > Solanales > Solanaceae > Nicotiana > Nicotiana otophora. Next base: position 127,462 of record AWOL01S0018939.1, on the reverse strand, counting down.
GTGACAACCCGAGAAGCAATTTTGTTGCCCACAGATGCCGGAGGAGTGATAAAAATGACTCTTTTTGAAGAGGTGGATGGTGACATCGGATATAATACTAATCTGGGAAGACCATGGTTACACGAGATGAGAGTTGTACTGTCAACATATCATCAGTTGCTGAAATTTCTAATGCCCGAAGGAATTAAATAGAAAAGGGGCAACCAACCAGTGGCAAGGGAGATGAATGCGATTTCGGTCTCCAATAGCAAAGGGAAGGAGCACGCGGCATAGCAACTACAGGAACCGGCGCCTGCTCCCGAATCGAATGAAGTTGGTCCGGGGGTAGAGGAGTTGGAATCTTATCAGGTGCCAAGGTATTTCCAGGTACCAGAAAAGACTAATGCAACAAAATTCACGGCGGAAGAGATCGAGCAAGTTGCATTGTTTGAAAAGTTCTTGGAAAGGAAATTCGACTTGGGGACAGAACTGCACCCCAAGCTCAGGTCTGTCTTTATTAAATTTCTTAAATTTAATGCCGATTATTTTACGTGGCCGCATGCGGACATGACACGTATCCCAATGCCAAACATCGATCAAATGATTGATTTGATGGCCGGGCACGAGTTAATGAGTTTCCTCGATGCTTATTCCTGGTACAACCAAATTAAGATAAACCCGAAGGATCAGAAAAAGACTTCGTTTATAACAAATTTCAGCACATATTGCTATAATGTGATGCCCTTCGGGTTGAAGAAAGCCGGAGCCACTTATCAGCAGCTCATAAACAAGATTTTTGAAAAACAAATAGGGAAAACTATGAAAGTTTATAGAGATGATATGCTCGTTAATACTTTCAATGCAGGTGACCACCTTAAGCATCTGCAAGAAACGTTTGACATATAAAGAAGCATAACATGAAGCTTAACCCCGAGAAGTGCGCGTTCGGGGTCAACTCCGGCAAGTTCGTAGGATTTCTCGTATTGCAAAGGGGGATTGAGGTTAACCCCGATTAGATCAAGGCTATCGAAGACATCCCGGACCAGCTGTCAAGCGTGAAAGAAGTCCAAAGGCTCATGGGGAGATTGGCCGTTTTGAGCAAGTTCAGTTTTCGGTCATCAGAGAAATGCCACCGTGTCTTTGCACTGCTAAAAAAGAAAAACAACTTCGATTGGACCCCGGAGTGCCATCAAGATTTGAGAGATTTGAAAAGCTACTTGTCAAGCCATTCATTACTTTCAAAACCAAAGAAAGGTGAAACACTGTTGGTCTACCTTGCAGTCTCAGAAGTAGCAGTAAGTGCAGTTTTAGTCTGTGAGGACGAAGGTACGCAATCTCCCATTTATTACATTAGTAAAATTTTAACAGGAGCAGAAACTCCCTACCCGCATTTGGAGAAGATGGCCTTAGCTCTCGTAGTCGCTGCTCGGAAGGTGAGGCCCTACTTCTAATGTTACTCGATAGCTGTGGTGGCCTCACTGCCCCTGCGGAACATCCTTCACAAACCCGAAATCTCGGGTAGGTTGGCCAAATAGGTCGTCAAAATGAGTGAATTCGACATAGAACATAAACCAAGGATTGCGATTAAGTCACAAGTCTTGGCTGACTTTGTGGCCGATTTCAGTCTGGGATCTAGATTCTGAGGTCATAGAAATCAAGTGCGACTCACAGCTGGTGGTAAATCAGGTCTACAAGATCTTCAAAACCAAAGAGGAGCGCATGCAACAATACGTGGTGAAAGTCCAGGATCTGCTGGCTCGTTTTCGGGAGTGGTCGATTACTCATATCCCGAGGGAAGATAATGCAGAATCAGATGCACTGGCTAACCTCAGTTCATCACCATAAATGAAGGAAGCATAGTCTGGGAAGGTACTACAACTGATGCACTCGGTCCTGGATGCAGATAGCTACTACGAGGTAAATACTACTAATTTGGTCTGGGACTAGAGGAATAAGATCATCGATTATCTTAAGCATGGAAAATTGCTCGAAGATTCCAAGGCATCTCGGGCGCTGCATGTAAAAGAAGCACGGTATAGCTTCAAAGGAGGCCAATTGTATAGAAAATCTTTCCAAAGCCCACTGGCCCGATGTTTGGGAGCATCCAAAGCTAATTACGTTATGTGAGAAGTCCAAGAATGGACATGCAGAAACTATTCAGGCGCATATTCTTTAGTGCTAAAACTGGTAAGGGCGGGATATTATTGGCCTCACATGGAACAATATGCCAAAGCTTTCGTAAAAAAAAGCGATAAGTGCCAATGCTACACACCGCTGGTACATCAACCGGCAGAACCACTACATTCAGTTCTGTCTTCGTAGTCGTTCATGAAATGAGGGATGGACATCGCCGTACCACTGCCGTCGGCTCTCGGTAAGGTAAGATTTCTTTTGATTTTAACTGACTATTTTTCTAAGTGGGTGGAAGTGGGTCCTTATCAGATGATCGGCGAATGCGAAGTGGTGGATTTCTTGGGGGAAAATATAATCTGCACGTTCGGAATACCAAAAGATATAGCATGCGATAATGGGCCGCAATTTATCGGCGCAAAGATCATAAAGTTCCTTGAAGATTTGAAAATAAAGAGAATCGCATCTTCACCCTATCATCCGAGCGCAAATGGTCGAGTGGAGTCAACGAACAAAGTGATTATACAAAACCTCAAGAAAAGGTTGGAAGCGGCCAACGGTAAATGACCTGAGGAACTACCCGGATTTTATGGGCATACTGAACGATGGCCAAATCGAGCACGGGGGAAACTCCTTTTTCCCTTGTGTACGGAGCAGAAGCCTTATTTCCGGTGGAAGTAGGGGAGCCTACCTTAAAGTATTTCAAGGCAAGCGAAGAAGCGAACAACGAAGTGATGTGTCTCAACTTGGAGTTACTCGATGAGCGCAGGGACTTGGCACATATAAGGATGGTGGCACAGAAGCAGAGAATGGAAAGATATTACAATCAAAGAGCCAATATTCGTTATTTCAAAGTGGGAGATTTGGTTCTAAGGAAAGTAACTCTAAACACCCGAGAACTGAACGCAAGGAAGCTAGGTCCAACCTAGGAAGGCCCCTATTGGGTTTCAGCTGACACCGGGAAAAGTTCATACGAGTTAGAGAATCGGAGTGGAGAAAGGTTGCCAAGAAATTGGAATATGGAACACCTCAAGAGATATTATTGGTGACAAACATTGCCTGTACTGAAAGTATGTGATGCACTCTTTTTCCCTTCGTCCAGTTTTTGTCCGAATTGGTTTTTTCTGCCAAGGTTTTTAACGAGGCAGCAATAGAAAGCATACTACGAAGAAAGTTTCAACAACAAAAATAAAACCTTTAATAGCAAGGCACACAAGCGAAGAACCACTCCTGGGCGGTTAGATAATCTTTGGCTCGATAGCAAAGTTCCTATCCGGATAATGAGTTTTCTATCCAGCAAAGGTTATCCGACCGTTTACAAGTTCAAACCACTAGAGAATTGTTAGATAGTCTTTTGCTCGATAGCATAAATTCCTAAGGGGAAGTGAAGTTTGTTACCGAGCAGAAGATTGTGTAGAAATTCATTAGTGGGATTCTCGAAGGTGCATGATTCCAAGTGTTCCACTTCGCATTCTTCACATTAGAATACTGGGGGGAATGATATGCGAATGCAGCAACAATGTCTGCCACATCGATCAGAGCACAAAAATCGGGAACATAATTATGTCATCGGGACTGGGGACTGCGCTGCCAGCCCCGTAGAAACAAGGTGTGCGAATTAGCCACAAGAAATGGCAATTTCTCTTTAACATAACGAATGCTTATGTACTTTTTGAAAACGGATGGAATAAAATAAAGTCCTTTAATTTTTCATCTTGTTTCTTGTTTGATCGATGAATTAATTTTATCATTTGAAAGTTAAACAAGTACTTCGAATGCTAGTTACGTAATGAACAGGAGACGCCCTTTTCAAGAGCACCGTAAATATAAGAGGGCCCTCTCTCATAAAAATCCTCATGTTAAAGGGTTGATTTCGGAAGAACTTATTCCCGGAATCAAAATGTTTTAGGGGGAAAATACACCAAAGGCTTTACGTAATAAGACGCAAACAGTAAAACTTGCGCAAAATACTTAGGCAAAAGAAAACAAAGAGTGCAAAACTTGCATAAATGTTCAAACGAAAGAAAGTCACAAACAATACTTGATCAAAAAGATGTCTTTATTTACAATAACGTGCCAAAGTGGCACGGATACAAAAGTTGGAGAAAAAGAAAAGCTAAACCGCTGCATCTCCGGAACTTGGAGGAAGAGAAGTGTCCGCGCCCCCAGGGGAAGTGGGTAGATCTGTCGATGGCTCAACATTTTGGAATTCATCAGTTTAGCCTTCAACATCTTCAGCTTCAGTTTCCTCTTCAGTTCCCAAAATTTCAGAACCGGAACCAGAAGAACCGGAAGCATCAGGCTCTACCGGGAGACCATTTTTAGCAGCTAACTTAAGCTCACGGGCCTTAGCAATTTCAGCATCAAAGTCAATGATACCGACTTTGGCCTCTTCTAAGGATTTTATCCTCATGCTGTACATAACGTAAGTTTTCTCAATAACGAGGAAAGTCGCTCGACGCTTAAGTTCTTCTTTGATTTGGGTTTCCTTGGCAGAAAGGTTTTCCCAGGCGGATCTAAAAGATCTGAGGCTAACATCAAGGCCACGGACAGTTGAACTAAAGAGCCTATTATGCTCAATAGTATTCTTATACTTCTCCTCCCGCTGAGCATGTTTCACCCCCGCAGCAACAAGCTCTTCAGTTTTGGAGTTCAAGGCTGCCTCCATGTAGCACCCCGAAAAAATTCGAAACACTTAAGCGCTACTAAGAAAGTTGATGTGTGTTAATTATATTATTTTGTATGCAGACGAGGACTATTAATATGATGGATATTAGTTATATATGATAATAAGTGTACGGGGTATATTATAAGTGATGTGGGGTCTAAGGAGAGCCCTAGGTCTAAGGAGAGGATAGACTAAAGTTCCAAATGAGTACGCACAAGACCTAACGTTGGACGAGCATATCTACATAAATATAAGAAGTTATGTGATGGACAACCTATCAAATGAAAGATCTTCGAGTCTAGTTTCTTACTAAATATTGAAACGGTGCGATCAAAGATTGAAATGGCAAACTAAAAATTTCTAGTTGGGGAATAAGGAACCTATAGTAGTGGGTGGTCATGTAGATGGTCAACGGTAATTTTTCTGTGAGATGACAGTTTAATAAAGACTTCGAGTGATAGGTAAGAGTTTGAATTAGGTTTACTCTTAAGTGGGGGAGCATTGGGACAGGAGAAGTTCACTTTAAAGGTGATGGTTTTGGAAATAAGATTTCTTATTCACCAGTCAAGATGAAGAGGAAATTTTTAGTAACTTCGTGATAAAATGGGTAAAAATATCATAAAGTATTTGTAGGGAATTAAAGACTCATTACAAGCAACAATCAAGATATTTTGCATCAAGAATATTAAAAATATATATCTGATATTTACATATTTAATGGGCACCTCAAATGTATTCTTACAACTCAGAGGCATGTGTGATTTGAATTAAATTCTTAAGTTAAAGAGAGTTTATGACATTTATTGAGTACCGTTGTGGTGTACTCAGCCCTTAGGACCCTCCTCCAAGGTCCCGCTTACTTTACATATTTTAGGATGAGGTATGATACGTGGCATGCGGTCAGGGCTAGGATGACTCTCTTGATGAGGGATATGGTGAGGCGCCACTTCTATTTCATGGTAGCTATCATGTTATTTTCTTAATTTACGCTAGTCGGGTATTAACCCAAGTGTTTATTTCTATTCTTTGGTATAGATGCTCCATAGATAGTTGTGAAAGGTTATAGTAAAGGGGTTGTACACGACATACATGAAAGTATATTTATTTTACTTAGTCTCATTGTTATTATCATGAAAGGCGTCATGTGTGATTTTGAATTGGAAAATATTTAATCATTTAACTTGAAAATGTATATGACCTTCAAGGAGATTCCGCAGTTATATTGATTTTCATGCATATGATTTTGGTGCATCACATGGTTTGGTTCGCTCCGGTCGGGTAGTGTGCCAGGTGCCAGTCACGTAGTTTAGGTCATGACAAACTTGGTATCAGAGCACTAGGTTCTAAGTCGAGTCCTAGGAAGTGTATGGAGCCATGTCAAGTAGAGTCCCTCTTATCAGTGTGTTTCCGGCCACACTTATATCGGGGAGGCTATGATGACATCTAGGGAGTTTCACTTTCATCTTACTCTAGATCGTGTGTTTGTGCCTGAACTGAGAGTATGTATTCTCGATCGTATTGATTTTCTATTGTGAAAGATATAAATGTGACGAGAATAAAGTTCACGGTTCGAGTTATAATATAATATGTTTGGGCTAATAGCCAGAAAGTGTCAGATTTGTTTAAAATAGAAAAATGGGTTAAGAATCGATTGGGACTGATACAGTCAACACATATGACTTTGGTGAATAAGAATTGTCAGTCGAATACTGAGAAATCATGAAAGTAGATAAGGTGATGATGTCAGCTAATATTTTCAGGATGGTGTCATGACTTATAAACTAAAGGATGTGAATAAGGGCACCTATGTTAGACCCTAGATTTCGATTCAAGATTGTTTGTCAAGATGTTGAAGCGACTGTTTACTATGGTAATCACCATTAACGAGTTTAGCAAAGGTACAAAAAAGATATTGTAAATGAAGATGTTGCATCTTAAATTATCATGACAAGATATGGAGAAGTGATTTGGATCTAATTGATAAGTGAATGTGAATCTGTCAAGTTTGTGGTAAACATAGTATGATTCATAAGAAGTATGGAATAGTTAAGACAGTGTCAATAATGACTAAAGACACCTTCCCAAAAGAAAAAAAAGAAGAAAAAAAAACTTTCTTGATCATCCAAAAAGGGAATGTTACAAGACGAGAGAGATGATCCTTAATTATTCTAGACATCGGGTTTCCCCTTAGCATGATAGGTTATCATCATGATTGTGTCATATGTAATAGAAGTGACAGATAAGAAATAAAGTGTCATGTGTGAGTACGAGTTGAGGATAGACGAAGCATTCCATATGTAAAAGATGGGCATGACAACCTTGAGTCCCTCCAGATGATGAATGTGATACAAATAAAAGTTAATCTCTAATTATGCATACCAAGGTATGCGAGGATAAAGTATGCGAACTTAAATGGGTAAGTGTGAAAATATTAAGGCATGAGATGCACAAAAGGCATTATCTTGGAGGTTATAAGAAGCAATATAGGTTTTTAGAGAAGAAAACAAATATGACGTGGAATGATACTCTTGAGTTTTTTTCTAGTCGAGGTATGTCTTATTTTATTCTGTTGAAATGATGCAAAATTGAGAATTTCCAAGAATGATCTCAAAGAACCTCTATATGTTCCCAATATTGAAAGAGCAGTCAACTTGTGAGTAAACGGATCCTTATGATTTAAGAAGAATAAATATTGAAATGGCTCATGGGCTAAGTTAAAGTTGTTGGAAAGTTATACATATAATGTGTACGACGTAAGGCTCAAAAATAAAATTGAAAACGGTTATGGTACAAATTTGGAGATTGAGAAGTTACAAGAATTCTAAGACTACATGATACCATGTTACAAATTCCTAACACGATATGTATGGATGAGGTCAGTGGTACCAAGAAGAATGGGAAGATATGCAAGTATATATTTTTTATATGTAACATGTTTATGTAAATATGTGGTATTAGCTATGACCAAAAGAGTTCGCATTATGATGAAGACATGAGGTAATAAGACCCTACATGCATGGTATCTTTATCATAAGTATTAGCCTACTCGGTGGGATACCATCAAAATAAAGTTTTATGAAAGGACTTAAGAGAAAGAAATATAATTTCAGAGATATATACTGCGGAATCTCATATATATATATATATATATACACACATACATACATATATATATGCGGCTTGAGAACATGAAGGTGGCATAAAGATACATTGCGTATTGCTTACATTTAGCATTGTGAAGATGGTATATGCTGTAAAAAGTTATACAATGATATGTGGATTTAGCCTAAGGGAGTCACACTCGTTCAACTTATTTAAGCATGAGATGAGAGGCATAAGGTAGTCGTACTTGTTAGAACTGTATTAGAGCATGGATTGAAGGGTGAAATGTTAGTAGAAATTTCAACGGTAGACTGAACATGAAAGAGTTAAGTGCTAACTATAATGATGTCGTAAGGGCGGGAAATAATGACACTTAGCAATATATGTTGCAGCTAGTAGCGACATGATACTTGGATATGAAAATGAACAAAGAAAGTTCCTATGAGTATAACCAATCTATCCTATTGTCAGAATATTGAGTATATTAGCGTAATGATGAAATAAAAATTCAAGGTACGATGAAAGATTGAAACGGCAAACTAAAAATTTCTAGTTGGGGAATAAGGAGCCTATAGTAGTGGGTGGTCATATAGATGGTCAACGGTAAGTTTTCTGTGAGATGACAGTTTAATAAAGACTTCGAGTGATAGATAAGAGTTTGAATTGGGTTTACTATTAAGTGGAGGAGTATCGGGACAGGAGAAGTTCACCTTAAAGATGATGGTTTTGGAAATAAGATTTCTTATTCACCAGTCAAGATGAAGAGAAAACTTTTGGTAACTTCGTGATGAAATAGGTAAGAATATCATAAAGTATTTGTAGGGAATTAAAAACTCATTACAAGCAACAGTCAGGATATTCTGCATCAAGGATATTAAAAATATATGTTTGATATTTACATATTTAATGGGCACCTCAAATGTATTCTTACAACTTAGAGGCATATGTTATTTGAATTAAATTCAAGTGCTGGCCGGAACGAGGGAGTACTTTGAATTATACGTGGAATTGTATAGAATAAGGGAGTCCTTTAATATGTGCACACTTTGAACAGAATAAAATAGAAAGGGGTAATGCAAAGCTTATTCTTAAATGAGAAATGACTCGTGTATACCAAAAACTAAGTATGCCAGTAAAAAGCATGGGTTTAAGAAAGGGAACTAATCGTAAAAGGTGTAAGTGTCATCGTGATATCATTGATACGCGAGTGTTGGAAGCTTACGGGCTATTGTAGTATACCTATGGTGCGCCCATAAGTAGATAAAATCTTAATTTTTTGTTAGAAAACTATCACAAGGAACTCAATAGAGTTAAGGAGTTGGTTAAAGTTAAGAAATGAAAACTTGAACCTCGGTATTCGAGAATGGATGGAAAAGTAGTATCATAAAATGGATGAAACTGGGATGAATATTTTTTTCCATAGAGTAAACCTGTGAGAAATAATAGTTATCAAGTTGGGATCTTCGGGAACTCCAAAGCCACGAGTAAAAGTGGGGGTACTAATTGTTATATGATGGATCAATCTAGGACAAATATCTTATTAGTCTTTGGAAGGAACAGAAGAACATTCCAGAATAATTTTAACAATTATAGGACATCAAGAGTCCTAAGTGGAAAAAAACATCTTGTACGGAAACAAGAATCGTGAAAGGCAACAGATTTATTTGAAAGTATTGTTTATGAAAAAAAAAAAATTCCAAAGCTACGAGTCGGAATGAACAATTTTGCAGATACCAAGTGGGCAGTATAACTTTGATCTCATAAACTATGAGATATTGCCTCGAGCAAGCTAAGAAATTAAGGGAGCATGAAAATCAATTATTCTTTATCTCAAAAAAAATTATTAAGGAAGTCCAATCACAGAGAGATATTTGGTTTATTTGAAGATACTTTTTAGGTACAACTTGAGGTATGCATGACTAAAGAAAATGCAGGCATGTATAATAGTGATATGGGATCTATGTATAGTATCTATTATTGATATTGAATGGTATTCATATATGTTACAAGTTAAAAGTTTTAAAGATTTACATTTGATGCACTTATGGTATATGTACGGCCGAGTGGGGTCAATATAGTACATTATATTGTGTATTATTGGTTGTTGAGTGATATTGTTATTTGTGCCCGTGTGGGGGCTTGTTCTGGGCAGGTTAAAGTTTTTGGATAGTCCTAGTTATAGGGAAAACTCTGCCGAAATATTTAAGAATTTGTAAAGATTGCCAAATTTTGAGTGCCATAAGTAAGTTGAGATTTTGGAAAGGAAGTATAAGACCCATGTAGTCATAAGTGCTTATGCATAATGGTTGGAGGTAAAAGGAGGGTAACTCTACGCTTAGAAGTGACTTGTAAAATATTCGAGGACAAAAAAGCCTATTATGCTCAATAGTCTTCTTATACTTCTCCTCCAGATGAGCATGTTTCACCCCGCAGTAACAAACTCTTCAATTTTGGAGTTCAAGGCTGCCTCCATTGTAACGACCCGACCGATCGTTTTACTTGGTAGAACCCCATTCCCCCTAAATAAGACTTTCTGTACTTACTTTTACTGATTTATAACTTGCGGGGATGGTTGGTTCGGGATATAGAAGTGTTTGGTTGAAATCGGAACACTTAGTTCTTAAGGTTGGCTTGAAAGGCCAAGTTTGACTTTGGTTAACATTTTTAGTAAACGACCTCGAAATCGGGATTTGACGGTTCCAATAGGTTCATATGATGATTTCAGACTTGGGCGTATATTCGGATCGGGTTTTGGGTGATCCGGGAGCGTTTCGACGCCTAATAGTGAAAGTTGGTTCTTTAAGATTTTTGAAGTTCTTTAAATTTGGTTTGGAGTAGGTTTTGGTGATATCGAGGTCTGAATGGAATTCCGAGACCGGTAATAGTTCCGTAATATCATTTAAGACATGCACGTAAAATTTTGTGTCAATCCGTAGTCTAAGTATGATTCGACGCGTTTGGAGCGATTTAGAAACTTGAAGTTCAAAGTTTGATTCAATTTGGTTTTGGGGTGTGATTCTTGGTATTTGTTGTTGTTTTACGCGTTTCAAGAGTTTGAGCAAGTTTGTATTATGTTTATAGACTTGTTGGAGTAGTTGGACGGGGACCCGAGGGGTTCGGGTGCGTTTCGGACCGCCCGGAGTTGAGTTGAAACACACCAGATTTCTGCTTCTGGTTTCCTTCTTCGCGAACGCATTCAGACCCTCGCGTTCGCGCTGAAGAATTTGGGGTACTGTGGGCTGGGGAGCTTTTTCCCTTCGTGTTCGCGTTCGCGGAGGTCTAGATCCTTTAGCCTTCGCGTTCACGTGACCTGGACCGCGTTTGCGTAGAAGAGGCTGAGCTGGGTGGCCGCTATTCGTTCTTCGCGTTCGCGAAGAAGCCCTCGCGTTCGCGTAAGGTAGGCCAAGTGAGCCTCCACATTCACGATGGGTAAATTTTCCTGGGCCTGGGCCGTTTTCCTTCGCGATCGCGATCGCGATCTCGAGGCCACTTCCGAGATCGTAAGAAGGAAGACCTGGGCAGAAACTTTTTAAAAATGGGACTTAGGCTATTTTAGCTCATTTCTTCCATTGTTGGGTGATTCTTGGAGCTCTTAGAGAGGGTATTTCACTTAGTACTTTGAGGTATGTAATTTATACACAATGTGAGTTAAATACATAGTTTATGGATAGATTATAACATGTAAATTAGTGAAAATCATGGGTTTAGGTGAAAACTTAGGTTTTTGATAAAAACGAGATTTAACCACGGGATTTGTTATGAAATTTAGTAAAAATCATATATTCATGTTTCTAAGGTTATGGGAAACAACTTTCTTTGAAAATTTTCAGAATCCCAGCACGTGGGCCCGGGGTGAGTTTAGGAATCTTGCAATTTGGGTTGGGTAATCACCTTAATAGTGAAAATATAAACTTTTGATTATAGATTGACTAGTTTATGTAATGTTTGACTAGTTTCGAGTCGTTTGGCATCAAATTTAGAGGTTTGAGCGCGTTCTTGAATTGAGAAGTAGGCTTCGGGACGAGGTAAGTCTCCTTTCTAACCTTGTAAGGGGAATTAACCCCATAGGTGAATTAAATAAATGTTTGTACCTAATTGTGGGGGCTACGTACGTACAAAGTGACGAGAGTCCGTACGTAGCTACTATTATGCTACTGTCCGGGGAGTTTAGGACCCGTATCTATACTTGGAATGTTTGTGCCCTTACTTGCTAATATAATCACTTAAGTCATGATAGAAATTGATAAAAGAATTGTATAAGGTTAAATTCACTTACTTAAAGGTTTGTATGAGATACTTGACTGTAAATGAGAAACTTGTATTTTCTTGAAAATAATTGTTATGGATCGGGCCGGGCGCCTCGGTAGTAAATAGATGCATCTTTGGTTCGCGTCGTTCGACCCTCCGGCAGTGCATAATTTAACATTATATTGGATCAGGCCATACGACCTCGGCATAATTGCGCATGTTAATTATTTGGAACTCTCCGTGATTTATACTACTTAAATGCCTTGAAATGTAAGTGGTTAAATGATATGATCGAAATTGAAATTGTTAAATTTATGAAAGAAGTACTTATCTCTTCCCGTTATTGAGCTATCAGAATTATTCATGATATCTATACTTAGCATAACACTTTAATTACATTATTATTGGCCCTAGTAAGTGTCAAGTCGATCCCCCGTCACTACTTCTTCGAGGTTAGGCTGGACACTTACTGGGTACATATTGTTTATGTACTCATACTATGCTTCTGTAGTTAAATTGTATAGGATCTGAGGCTGGTGCATCTAGTTACCCGCCCGGCGCGCATACCTGATCTTGGACCGAGACTTCACGGTGAGCTGCCCCCTTCTGAGCCATTCAGCTGCATGCCGAAGTTTCTCTTTTGTTTTTATCTGTCTATTTTGTCTCAGACAGTAGGATAGTCATCTTTTGTATATTTTACTATTTTCCCACACACTTGTGACACTAGATCTTGGCACGTATTAGTAGACTTTGAATTTCGAGTTGTAATTCAATAGTTATAACAGCTTTTAGAAGTTTTCATTTGTTTGCCTTAAAAATCCGTTATTTATCAGATGATTTAAATGTTAGTAAAGCTAAATGTTGGAATTGCTTAATAAACAAAAATGGAAAATCACTAAGTTGTTTACTGTTGGATTGTCCAGCAACGGTGCTGGATGCCATCACGGCCTGACATGGAGTTGGGTCGTGACATCTATGTAGCACCCCGAAAAATTTCGAAATACTTAAGTGCTATTAAAAAAGTTGATGTGTGTTAATTATATTATTTTGTGTGCAGACGAGGATTATTAATATGATGGATATTAATTTGATATGATAATAAGTGTACGAGGTATATTATAAGTGATGTGGGGTCTAAGGAGAGCCCTAAGTCTAAGTCAAGTTAGAAAATACATGATAGACTAAAGTTTCAAATGAGTACGCACAAGACCTAATGTTGGACGAGCATATCTACATATATATAAGGAGTTATGTGATTGAAAATCTATCAAATGAAAGATCTTCGAGTCTAGTTTCTAACGCTTCAAACCATTCATCATTTGGACACTCCTACAAGAAGTTATGATCAAATTACCAAAGGCTGGCAGTGAAATACTGCCATAGGATCCGGGTCCGTGTCCGGGCTTCGAAGAGGAGTGAAGTGGGGATGCGAAGCATCCGGAGCCGCATCCGAAACCCAAAACTTTAGGCCTATAAGTACACGGTCGGGTGAAAGGGTATTTTGGAGCTAGGATTTGGTGCTTTCATGGTGGATTCGAACTTTGGGACAACTTAAGAATACAAGGTGAGTTTTTATGGATATTTTAAGTTAATAACATCCTATTAACCTTAGTATTAACATCATTCAATCTTTGAAATCCATAGAAATATTTCAAGTTGTTCAAGAACACCAAATTTTCCAAACATTGGATTTTTGAGGAAACACTTCAAGAAGATAATCCTAATGCTTCAAACTCATTTCTTATGAGTCAGTGAGAGGAATTATAATATTTGTTTCAATTTGTTATGGTTGGATAATTGAATTCACAAACCCTAGTTCATGGCATGGATAATATTTTTGAGAAAATGGCGAAGATGAAGAGTGTTCATAGAAATGAAATTAAAGGATGCGATGAACCTATGGAATCACTTTCTAGCTAAATTGAAAGTGTTCAATTAAGTAATCATCAAATTGAATATTTTAGAAATGTTGGTTAATGAAGACGATGAGTAGTAATTTGGCGGTATTGGAGAATTAATGTAGCATCATTGATGACTTCAAATGGGTATTAATTGATAAGAGTGGAGTTAAATATGCTAGTACGTGAACCTATTCGGCGATTTGAGTTGTTGGAGGCTTATAGTCAACTTATGAGCCATAAGTGGATATTGATCAATATTTAGGTCATATTTTGATGTAATTGGGATATCTAATTGTAGATATCGACTTGTTGGTGATGCTTGAGCATTTTAATCAGCATTGGAACGATGGAAGAAGATTGAAAGATTATGAATGTTAATAAAGTGAAAGCGAGGTAAGTTGATTAAAACTTACTCTTCTTGAGGGACTTTCTCTAAAAACATGTTTCGAGTTAATAGTTAAGTTGTTTGCAAATGTGCTTTCGTACTTGTGGGGACAAACAAGTACAGATGTCTCCATGCACAAAAATATTATGTTGCATATGTAGTATCATGTTGTTTTATAAAATGTTATTATCAAAATTTTCGTATTGACAAGAGTATACATATTTGAGTGCTAAAGATAAGTTTTTATGGAAAGTATTCCTTTTGGAAATTGATGAGCAGAATAGCACTTATGGTGTATTTTAAAGATTGATGTTAAATTGCTAAAGGCTTTAACATGTAAAAGGTTCTTTATTTAATTTTTGTTCAAATGGTTTAGATTTATTTTATTTAATGCTATGATTTGATAAAAATTTATTCTTGAGGCTACTATTCTATGAATCTGTTTTTGAAGTATCAAATATTTTGGGAGTTACTTGTGTTCACCGAGATTGACTTCAGATATATTGTGTTCGTCGTCATGAATCTACACGTGCCGGTGTATGCGTAGATTGCCACTTTGTGGTATAGACTACGACAGAGTGCTCTCCCTCGAGAGGGTACTATTTTGTGCTATTATTAGCATGGATGAGTCGATTCGTACGGCACTACGATGAGACGACCTGAGCAAGTAGGGTATATGATATTTACCGCTAGGTACATAACTTAGTTGTCCTTCTTATGTCGGTGATAGTATAGTACTCCTAGTGAAAGGTAAGGATGATTTTCTTATGCTTAGGCCAAAGGAGCCGAAAGTGATTTCAATGACTTAAAGCAAATGGAATAAATTTGTATGATTTTATCCAAAATCTTGGGTTGATATAAATGTTTTAAAAGTTTATATTGTGGGTTATATTTTACTTGGATTTTATTTAAAATGACAAGGATCATGAATTAATAAAATTTTTTATTGTTTTATATCAAATACTGATGCATTATTTTTATAAAGTTTGCCCCAAGAACTTAAGTTAGAGAGAGTATATGACACTTATTGAGTACCGTTGTGGTGTACTCATCCCTTAGGCACCCTTCTAGGGTCCTGCTTACTTTATATGTTTCAGGATGAGGTATGATACGTGGCATGCGGTCAGGGCTGGGATGACTCTCTTCCTGAGGCATATGGTGAGGCACCACTCCTATTTCATGGTAGCTATCATGTTGTTTTCTTAATTTATGCTAGTCGGGTATTAACCCAAGTGTTTAATTCTATTCTTTGGTATAGAGGCTCCATAGATAGTTGTGAAAGGTTGTAGTAACGGGGTTGTACACGACATACATGAAAGAATATTTATTTTACTTAGTCTCATTGTTATTATCATGAAAGGCGTCATGTGTGATTTTAAATTGGAAAATATTTAATCATTTAACTTGAAAATGTATATGATCTTGAAGGAGCTTCCGCAGTTAAATTAGTTTACATGCATATGCTTTGGGTGCATCACATGGTTTGGTTCGCTCGGGTCGGGTAGTGTGCCGTGTGCCAGTCACGTGGTTTGGGTTGTGACACTCCAAGTTGGTCAATCTTACATCGGAGGCAACCTCGCGGTTGGTTGCAACAAGAACGACATTATGTACTTCAGCCCATTTTTGCCCTGGCTTCGTCAAATTTAACCCTCAGTAGACCAATCTCTTGGATAAGGGCTACCACTTCTTGCTCGCTTTGCTGCAAATGAGTCTCCATACAACTGCCTCAGCAGCTTTGGCTTCCAATTATGAGAGGCGAACGACAGTTTTCTCCCACTCGGCCAAAAGCTGATCCCGTGTAGAGGTAAGTTCTTCCTTTTCCCGAATCAACCTTTGGAGGACTTCGGAAGCAAGAAAGTTGGCCTTCAAAGCAATAAAGGCAAACTCAGGATATTTTTAGGCAAAAATAGAAGAATAACAAAGGAAGTAAAGAATGTACTGTTGCGGCATTGTGCATGGCATTGTTCAACAAGCATTCTCCTTGGAGAGCATGTATATTTTCTCAATCTTTCTCTAAAGCCAAAAGCTTCAGATAATTCCACCGGCTAGGATAGCAATTTGCATCCTGTGGAGACCGAGAGAATAACGTTCTTCCTTCTTTGCGGATCTTCAGAGGGGCAGCATAAATTTACCCCAAATTCCCATGAACTGGGGACTGGGGAAAAGTAACATCCTCTTCTCAAACAGATGCGATCGATGGAGATGATGTAGAAATTGCTGATGGAAGAGCTGGTGAAGAAGAAGATGAAGGGTCAGAAGCAGCTGCGACAAACGCAGTGCTAGTTGTTGGTTGCTCGCCAACCAAAGATGGCAGGGACCCCGTACTTAGCCCCGCAATACCGGGCACAATGACTGGAACCAGGAAACGAGAGCTGGCATTTTCTACCATCTCAAACTCCCCCCAAATCGCCAAGACATCGTCCTCGGTTGGTGTAACTAACTCAACAGGTTGAGCATTCTGTTGAGTTGATGAGGATGGTCATCTTCTATGTAGAGAAGATTCCCCATCACTAGCTTCTCTATCATCATCGATCATCATGGTGTCTATGACCGGCCCGGGAGGAGGTCTAGTCACCACAACTTCTGGAGATGACTCGGGGGCAACAGTCTTCGCCCTCTTATTCTTTTTCCCGGCCGCGGAGGAGCGTCTTTTCTTTGGTTTGTCCTCCGGCCGGGGACTCCGTGAAAAAAACACTTGTACCGAAGCATTCCCGGAGACACCTGTTTGAGTATGTGCCTCTTGAAGCAGCCTCGCCGCGTCAGCAGGATTAGCCAAAATGTCCTTATCGGGGACGACAACTGAGCCTGCAGATAGACCTGATTTTAGAAAAAAAAAAAAAAAGGAGAAAGGATCAATCCATTTCCTCGCGTAAAAAGCACAAACGAGATGAGTTTAAGTTACCATGATTTTTGGCCTTCCACCCATATTTGAGGGACAGTTCTTTCCATGTGCGGGTTTCGAGCGTAGTGACGTCCAAGATTTTCTAAACCCACTGGCCAAGCCTTCAACCCTAGGTGGAACCCATCGAGTTGCTGAAATAGGCGAAAGGAGAAAGATCAATACGTATATGAAGGAATTCCTGATAAAAGAGATATTGAACAAGGAGCTTACGCGTGCGGTTCCATGATTCCGGAAAGGATGAAGTCATTTCCGGAGTGATATCATTGGTACGGACTGTTTTATCCACCCACGGTCATTGTCGTCATCCATGCTAGATAATAGAGCATGGTGGCTGCATTTGCTAAAGTTTATCATTCCCCCGCGGACGACTTTGGGGGAATAGAGATTCATCACATGAACTAAGGATAGCTCCTTTCTCATCTCTTGTCACAAACACTGAAGGAAAGCAATCTTCCTCCATACAGAAGGACATACTTTTGCGTAACACACTTGGTAGCGGAGGCAGAACTCTGCAATAACGGAGTCAAGCTCTCCACTCAAAGAAAACGCACCCAAAGTAAAGGGATACGTGTAAAAGTATGTCAAACCCTTCCTGGGTAGGGTTACTCTCTCTATTAGATCAGGAGAAACAATGTCCAAATCTTAGCAGCGGCAATCTTCCTTCACAATAGAATTATTGGAAGGACGGATGGAAGAATGGTATCTGCCAATGGCCCACGTGCGAGGGTTAGCTTAAGGGAATTTCTCTTCGAAGTCATTTGTTGTAACAAGACTTCTAGGGATGATGGTGCCCGCTTTTGGAGGAGCAGCATCCTTGGCTTTGCTTTTACCCTTTAAAGAGCTGGTGTTCTTTGAAGAAGAATCCATTATATGTTATGGATGAAGGAAAGGCTTTTTCGTTTGAAGGAAGTTAAAGAAAGGTTGAAGAACACTAAAGAGAGTTTTAGAGAGTTTGACGAGTTATGGAGTATGAGTGAAGAAGGATGATGCGTATAAGTAAAGGTTTAGGCGGCAAAATTCGTGGTCATGATTACCTCGATAACTGGCAAAAGCTATACTGAAACGTGGGATGACACATGTTCGGGGTATTAAATGTGGAGAGACGTACATCTAATCAACCGTCAAAAGCTTTTCAGAAGGAATCATAATAGTTCCCGCCAAAAAGAGTGTTTCTAACAACTTCCCGATGACATAAAGTTACCGGAAAGCAGGGGGACTATCCGTATACGGTAAAATATGTTATGATACGTGGCCGATTAAGAGAATGACATGTGGAACTTAAGGCGAGGGATAGTTAGAAGTGAAGGCAGTTATCTCGTTTGTCGCCGGAAAGAATGACACTCGTAAAGATACAACAAATACCCTCCGACTGGTAGCATTTAATGGAGGATATTCCACAACAATTAGTGTGTTGTCTGTTATAGAGAATGTTTCATTTATGTGCACTGGTACGGCTTCATCAATGGCCCTCGTAATTGACATTAAAGAAGGGCACGATCCTAGGACCTTGTTCCCTAGGCATAGCTATAAATAGTGAGCTCTGTTATCATTGTAGACGACACGACTTTTCTGAAAAATTTACGCTATAATTGTTCAAAAGCTTTACATAATTTTACTTTCTTGTTCCTTGTTTCCATCACTATTGTGCCCGGAAGCTCTGTCCCCGGAATTACTGTTTTTCGTGATTTTACCTTTATTTCAAGGCTAAGTATTGTGTATTTCTTTAATTATTTCATTATTTTTGCTTACCCGTAAAATGATACAGTTGAATTTTACCGTATATAAATTTTTCCCATACTTTCCGGTGACATAACTTTGTGTTATCGAGAAGTTGGTAAAAACACTCTTTTTGGCGGGAACTACAATGATTCCTTCTGAAAAGCTTATGACGGTTGATTAGACGAACGTCTCACCGCATTTAATGCCCTCAACACGCGTCATCCCACAATTCAGCATAGCTTTTTCCGGTTATCAAGGTAATCATGGCCACGAATTTAGCCGCCTAAACCTTTACTTATACGCATCAACCTTCTTCAGTCATACTCCATAACTCATCAAAGTCTCTAAAACTCTCTTTATGGTTCTTCAACCTTTCTTTAACTTCCTTCAAACGAAAAAGCTTTTCCTTCATCCATAACATATAATGGATTCTTCTTCAAAGAACACCAACTCTTTAAAGGGTAAAAGAAAAGCCAAGGACGCTGC
Organism: Nicotiana otophora; assembly: GCA_000715115.1. Taxonomy (NCBI): domain Eukaryota; kingdom Viridiplantae; phylum Streptophyta; class Magnoliopsida; order Solanales; family Solanaceae; genus Nicotiana; species Nicotiana otophora. The sequence goes on along the minus strand of AWOL01S0018939.1, from coordinate 107,942 downwards.
TCCTCCAAAAGCGGGCACCATCATCCCTAGAAGTCTTGTTACAACAAATGACTTCGAAGAGAAATTTGCTTCAGCTAACCCTCGCATGTGGGCCATTGGCAGATAACATTCTTCCATCCGTCCTTCCAGTAATTCTGTTGTGAAGGAAGATTGCCGCTGCTAAGATTTGGACATTGTTTCTCCTGATCTAATAGAGAGAGTAACCCTACCCAGGGAGGGTTTGACATACTTTTACACGTATCCCTTTACTTTGGGTGCGTTTTCTTTGAGTGGAGAGCTTGACTCTGTTATTGCAGAGTTCTGCCTCCGCTACCAAGTGTGTTTGGCAAAAGTATGTCCTTCTGTGTGGAGGAAGATTGCTTGCCTTCTGCGTTTGTCCAAGAGACGAGAGAAGAGCTATTCTTAACTCCTGTGATGAATCTCTATTCCCCTAAAGTCTTCCGCAAGGGAATAATAAACTTCAACAAACGTGGCCACCATGCTCTATTATCTAGTATGGATGACGACAACGACCGTGGGTGGATGGAACGGTTCGTTGCAGTTGCTACCAATGATATCACTTCTTTCCGGAATCATGGAACCGCACTCATAAGCTCATTGTTCAATATCTCTTTTATCATGAATTCCTTCATATCCGTACTGATCCTCCTCATTTGGCCTATTTTAGCAACTCGATGGGTTCCACCTAGGGTTAAAGGCTTGGCCCAGTGGGTCCAGAAAATTTGGATGTCACTAAGCTCGAAACCCGCACGTGGAAAGAACTGGCCCTCCAATACGGGTGGAAGGCCAAAAATCATGGTAACTTAAACTCGTCTCATTTTTGCTTTTTATGCCAGGAAATATATTGACCATTTCTCCCTTTTTCTCCTGAAATCAGGTCACTGATGAGGACGTTTTGGCTGATCCTGCTGACGCGGTGAGACTGTTTCAGGAGGCGCTTACTCGAACAAGTGTCTCCTCGCCTATTTCGGGTACAAGTGTTTCTTCACAGAGTACCCGACCAGAGGACACGCAACCAAATAGAAGACGATCCTCTGTAACTGTGGAAAAGAATAAGAGGGTGAAAACTGTTGCCCCCGAGTCATCTCCGGAAGTTGTGGTAACTAGCCCTCCTCCTGGGTCGGTCCTAGACACCATGATGATTGACGATGATGGAGAAGCTAGTGACGGGGAATCTTCTCTACATAGAAGATGATGATCCTCATCAACTCAACAGAATGCTCAACCTGTTGAGTTAGTTACACCAACCGAGGATGATGTCTCGGCACTTTGGGGGGAGTTTTAGATGGTAGAAAATGCCAACTCCCATTTTTGGGTTCCAGTAGGTGTACCCGGTATTACGGGGCTGAGTATCGGGTCCCTGCCGTCTTTGATTGACGAGCAACCAACAACTAGCACTACGTTTGTCGCAACTGCTTCTCACCCTTCATTGCCATCAGCTTCATCTTCTTCTTCCCCAGCTCTTCCATCAGCAACTCCTACATTATCTCCATCGGCTGCATCTGTCTGAGAAGAGGATGTTACTCTTCCCCAGTCCCTTGTTCATAGGAATTTGGGGCAAATTTATGCTACCTCTCTGAAGATCCGCAAAGGAGGAGGAACATTACTCTCTCGGTCTTCACCTGATGCAACTTACTATCCCGGCCGGTAGAACTTGCTAATTATCTGAAGCCTATGGCTTCAAAGAAAGATTGGGAAAAGATACAGGCTCTCCCAGGAGAATGCTTGTTGAACAACGCCATGCAGAACGTCGCAGCGGTACATTTTTTACTTCCTTTGTTATTTCTTCTTTTTTTACATAAACATATCCTAAGTTTGCCTTTCTTGCTTTGTAGGCCAACTTTTTTGCTTCCGAAGGCCTCCAAAGGTTGATTCCAGAAAATGAAGAACTTACCTCCGCACGGGATCAGCTTTTGGCCGAGCGGGAGCAAACTGTTGTTCGCCTCTCAGAATTGGAAGCCAAAGATGCTGAGGCCATTGTATTGGAGACTGTTTGCAGCAAAGCGAGCAAGAAGTGGTAACCCTTAGCCAAGAGATTGGCCCGTTGAAGGTTAAATTTGACGAAACCAAGGCCAAATGGGCTGAAGTACATAATGTCATTCTTGCTGCAACCGACCACGAGTCTACCTTCGCTGAAAGATTGACCAACTTAGAGGCAGCCTTGAACTCCAAAACTGAATAACTTGTTGTTGTAGGGGTGAAACATGCTCCGCTGGAGGAGAAGTATAAGAAGACTATTGAGCATAATAGGCTTTTTAGTTTAACTGTCTGTGACTTTAATGTTAGCCTCAGATATGTTAGATCTTGTCACGACCCAAACCGATAGGTCGCGACGGGCATCCGGTACCTTACTCAACCGAGTACTAACATAACGTATATTTTCGTATCATACTATCAAAGATAACTGAGCCAGAGTGGTTGCCGTGAGATAAGTAGAATACAGCATGTAATACCAACTTATACATAAAACATGCATGCCTATAAGACCAAAATAATCACTCGTACATTGAACATAGGCCGACAAGGCCATACAATCTTTTACGTACATGCCATCTTTTTACAAGCCTCTAAGAACACATAATTGTCATAAAGGTCGGGACAGAGTCCCGCCATACCAAACAATACACATCCAAATTATACTGACCAAACAAGCAACTTCGGAGCAAATGGAGCGCACCAACATCTTCCCCTGAGCTGATAGCCTACTTGTAGGGCTCTTGACCTATCTATCGGGATCTACGGGCATAAAACGCAGCGTCCCCAGGCAAAAGGGACGTCAGTACAAATAATGTATCGAGTATGTAAGGAATGAAAATCAGTAAATAATAGACATGAGAGAAACATGGAGCAAACGACTCAACATGTAAGTCTGAATAACTCTGTGAATCATTAATATTTACAATTCCATGCATATACGTATAAATGTCATACCATGCTTAGGTATATGCGTTCATAAATCATCAAGCCTCTGAGGGCATCTCATCATATCATCCCGGCCACTGTGGGCAAATCATCAACGTATACCAGCTGATCAGGTGGTGGTGCGTATATAACGCCATTAACTTTTCCTATATCCCATATACATATAATATATGCGTATACAATTCCATTTGGTCATGGGTCAATGTACATGTATAAATGCATGAAATGCATAAGAAATACGTTAATAAGATTTTTCGGTATGTCATAAGACCAATATGCCTTTCGGATAAACTTTATCAAATACGTATTTTTCTGAGACCCATGGACAGAAGATATAATAATAATTCACATGGGGAATCAAGAATGTAGACATTCCTAATACTTCTATGAATAGAGTCATTTATGAAAATTGTGTATTTACTCGTTTCGTTTATATCATTTGGATCATGCCAAAAAGAAAGAAGGGATAGCCTTAACATACCTGAGTCGATTCTCTTGACAATCCCTCTAACACCCGCTAATTGTGATAAAACACGTGACGGCAAGATCGGAGTAAGGAAAAACCCGTATGATATTCTTGAAAATGATTGCACCATACTCCCTTAGAATTGCAAAATCTCACGTTACTTAAGATGCTGTGAAATCTTTGTTGCATTATTGAAGATTCGTACCTTAGAGTCATTTGCTTAGAATTGTACCGTACTGTAGAGACTTTGCCATGAATTGTTTCGAAGATATGTCACTCCCTTGAATTAGAAAAGCCTTATATTTGAATGGGTGTGGGGCCCATTCCATGTGGTGGCTTAACCACACACCCTTAATTCTTAACTTTGCCACATAACCCATAATGACTTAAGAGTCATATATCTTGGGTGGCTTGCTGCCACGTTGAGGGGGGGGAGGTCTAATCTTATCTAATTCCTTTAATTAATCACCCAACAATTCATTAATTAACTAGGTTATACCCCATTATCAAATAATTACTCAATTACCCACATAGTTAAGAATTATTTCAAATTACTTAAAATACTACTTATTTTTAACACACCTTATATACCTTACTATCATGGTCATGTAGTACCTTGTATGACACTAGTCCATAATTACCGGGTATTATAAGCTCGAACCGTATTTTATCCTAAAATGTCAAACTTTGACGTAATTCATTTTCTTTAATTTGCTTACCGTCTCACCTTCACGAATTTACTCATCACTTATTTGAAATAACATAATGCTTATAATCTCAAAATAATCTCATCCCCGAACTTACGTCGATTAATTTACGACGAAACTCTAACGTACAAAAATGCGGTATGCAACATCCCATTTCTGAGCTTCCATCAATTTACTTATAGCGTACTTTTACGTACGAAAACATGGGGTGTAACATCATTCTCCCCCTTTGGAACATTCGTCCTCGAATGTTGACTGATGCACTTATCATTTTCATGACTTATGTCTTCCGAATACTTTAGTACTCTCCTTGCCATCTAGGCAACTGTTCTGTGAATAATTCTAAAGGCCAGGGCATTCCCCCCTTTAGGCCTCTTTCTCGCACCACGACTCGTGGTTGGAATCCTTCCAATCTTGTAACTGTTTCTACCTTTTATCATGCAGCATGTACGACTCTAACTTTGTATGTGCGCCTATGCGACTCTTCTCTTCTCTTTTCTCCAGCTTTTAGCCAATCTCTAGGCTTCACTCTGTGTTCATATATAAAATTATGTCAAGTTATCCCTCTGGGCATCATTAGCTTTACTTCATCTAAGTAGGCCATACTACACCATAATTCTTACTTCGATTCATCGTTACTGAGGTTTGCTACCAAATTCCAGCTTACTCTCGTTGCTTATCCTATATGTATAAATCTAAGTCCTTTAATGTTTCCTCATTACTATTCATCTTAAGAATGACGGCCTAATTTCATCTCATACTTTGTGACTTTTGTCCATCCATCGTTGATTCACCTCAATATTGTTCCACAATATACCACTAATAACTTGAAACTTCTTACGTAATACCTTGGCCCTAGGGCTTACATTGCATCGAGGAATATTTGAAGTGATTTTCCTGATCCATTTAGCGGTGATACTGTACTTCAATAACCGTATTTTATAGAATCCCAATGTGATTCACTTACGTGGGTATTTTAATCCCGTATAATTCATGAAATCCTCTTCAAGTTATTACTCAATCGAAGGCCCAAAAGTCATCCTTTATCTATCACAAATACACCCTCATTCTACTAGCAGGGCATTATTCCATCTCTTCTAAATACTACTAGTCTTAGACTCCTTAGAGTTCATTCAGGCTATACTGAGCTTTCTATAACTTAGACAAACCATCAGCTCTCTTGTTTTCATGGGCTTAATCCCGAGGACTTATCAATTCTCGTCACCTTATCACTTGTCTTTCCTTATCCTTACTCATGTCTTCCTAAGACCCTGTCGCTCTACCATACTTTAGCTTGCGACCTACATATATCTATTTATACTACATTCAACCTTCCTTCAGCTTACTTGCTCCATAGATTTCCTTATGTCATTCTAGAATATCACATCGTCTCTAACTCTTCTTTACTCTCTTAATTAGACTCCTCAATACCTAAAAACCATAGGCTGGAAGACAAGCCACTGACAACGCCGCTATTATTCCTGGATACTGAATCCTTGCGCTTCTAGCCTCTTATCCAAAGTATGGAGTATTCACAACCTTCTGCATTTGAGTATCTTGTGCGTTGTTCACCTTTAACGTACTTACCTTAAAATATTGTATCTCTTTCATGACCTTCCTTCCACATAGGTATAATTCACATCCACAACTTGAAGCTCTAGTATAATACTTGCACCTTTGGTGCATAAACAGTCCGGTGAGAGCTTCATACTGACTTCTTATGAGGCTGGTACTTTTCTGACTAGCTTTATCGTAGAGCCGTTATAGAATATGGCTATTGTAATATCTCTCTTTTACCTCTGATCAACCTTTATGTAGGCTTAAGCTACCTTCCGATCTGCGGCTCATGGTATGAGTTATTAATTTAGCCTTTCATAGACGCTATGGAATATCCGTGATACCATCGTCTAATAATTCAATCCCTTGTCTATGACCTGGACTCAATTCTTTCTTTTAACTTATACGAGAGTCTTATACAGCTGTATGATTGTCAACATACATACTGCATGGATAATACTCTGAAATTTTGAGTGCGTTCATAACAGAACTAACTCTGGATCATTGATTGAATAATTCCTTTCGTTCCATCTCAGCTTTCTTTAAACGTAAGCAATTACTTTTCCTGGTCTTTCTGCCCCCTTGTTGCATGCATACTTAGCTTATCTTAGTTCCCATGCATGTCCGAATTTTGTGCAATTCATATGGTCTCGAATATTACTTTTGGTTTCACTTCCCGCTCATTAGCCACGCTAGGTACCACTTCCTTATGGAGTGCATACAATGTTATTGTGAGACTATTGTTACAAGACCATTTCCTCTTTTGGTCACTGTGCTTAGGTTGAAGTCTTCTTCCTTATTTCCTCAGCTAATCTTTCGTTGCAGTATTTAGGGAGACTTTCTGGCTCTTGTAAAGTTACAAGCTTATCGCATCATATACTTGACCGAATTTTTGATGTTCTCCCCCGCCTATAATTATCCGTAGTTACTTATTTCCACGCCCTTGTGCTTGTAGGGTTGCTTCCGAACTAATATTTTGACTGCATTCCCAGTGGCATTCTCTTTTATTTACCTTTAACAACCCCAACTCCTATCTAAATATATCTCAATGATCACGATGTCACATCTGCGAGACTGAATTCCCCATGTTGGGGTTCACTATGTTCGTCTTGCACAATCTATTAATTTGTCTGTGTCCTCTTATTTAGCCATAACTAGGCTCTTCCTGAATCAACTACTAACTACTCGTTGGCCCATTCTCATATCAATATTCCGCGTAATCTTTCTTGGGTTATTTCCTTTGTCTTAACTTACGTCTCGCACTGGTTCCCTATCTATCAATAACATCTCGGGTAGGAACCCTTACTTCTTCTCCTTGACGTCGTGCTTGCATAATGTTCTGGAATCATAGCATATCTGTAGGATTTGAATGAGTGCAATTTCATCCCTTTCTCATTTTTATTTCATTCTTCCTTTACCATTCCATAGTTACTAGAACCACTTATTTCTGACTTAATGCCACATCACACCATATTTCCCCCTTTGGGGGAGCACTAAGATTTAGTGCTACGATGATCTACGTATAGATGTTTTACCTTCTCCTCTTTGACATCTTTTTACATCATCGATGATCCTTACTTGCCTCACGGTAATCCTTCTGTACCAAGGATAATAAAATTCCTCACTCGCGAGGGTGACACCTAGTGTAACTAGCACATACAGTCCCTTAAGCTTAAATTTACTCACCTTGCTTGCTTTAGGGAAGCGTCTTCTTGAATGACCTTTAAAGGGTATTCTTCTGTCGTCCGTTCTATTATCGTCGGGACGCAATCTCTAAAATTCTCATGATGCCGACTATTACTCAGTCCCTAGTTCATGTTTAGTTTATCTTGTTCATCAGTCCATGTTGATTTCTTATTACTCTGGGTTCGAATTTTTCCTTCTGGTAGTTGCGTTGGAGTCACGAACTTATTTCTCGAAATGAGAACACTACTTTATGGCCTATGCTCTTTTGTTATCTCAAGGCCTGTCATCTCTCGTCTTCTCCTCCACTTGACTATAGACTTTGTAATACTATCATATTTCTTATCTACCGTTGTCATCCATGTATCACATCTTACCCATAATTTTTCATTAACTCTCTTCTTATTTCCCGCTAACATTTATTTCTATCACTTTATTCTGAAAACTTGAACAAGACATTCTTTTGCTTTTAGCTCCCCTTGCTCCATCTACTGGCTCTTCGGGTTGCCTAACATTCTTTCTCCACTAGGGAAAAGAGTCACAATAAGATAATATTTATCCCTTCCAGGATTCTAGTGCCTGTCTTTGAACATTCTAGTATTCATATCTAGTTGTACTATTCTAGGGTGCACCATCTGGGTGTCTCACAAGGATATCTATTAGCATATTTGCAATATCCTTCGGAAGTATCAACTAATTCTAGCAATCCATGCACCATTTTGGGTTACTCTAACCCCAGTCAGATCCTGATATCTCGTCCTTCTCTTACTATATCTATCAGCTCCCATATGGCATAACTGAGATGGGTGTGACGAATTGTACATACCTCTGTTATTATTGAAGGTAACTCAAAAGGCTTATATTCCTCTACCTGAATTGTAAATACTGATAATCTTCATTAACTGGGAGCCTCGTACCCTTCTTCATCTTGCTTCTTTATCTTGTTCAAACTTGTATCTATCTTCTGAATCTCTCATTGCCTTTCACCATAGTGGTGGATAGATATTCTTGCCTTAAGGCTCCTTATCAAGAGGCTTACACGTCTTAGTACACACCTGATCTACTGAAGACCTTACATTTACTCATCATAAGCATCATGAAAAATCGAGTTCCTCTGACTCAAATCTTCCACAACTATATCTCTTACCAACCGTCTTTCTAGATGTAGGCATCATCGTATTATGAATAAGATAGAGTTTAGGAAATTGAGTTCTTACAACTGAGCTCTACCACACGATCTAGAGTAAAAAGAAAGAGTGACAATCCAAAATGCCTTGTAGCCTCCTGCTTATAAGTGTGGTGCACAACACACCCATAAACAAAACTCTACTAGACACGCCATGTAGACTCCTTAGGACAGAACTGCCCTGATACCACTTTTATCACGACCCTAACCGATGGGCCGTGACGGGCACCCGGTACCTTACTCAACCGAGTACCAACATAATGTATCTTTTTGCATCATACTATCATAGATAATTGAGCCGGAGATTGTCGTGAGATAAGTAGAATACAACATGTAATACCAACTTATACATAAGACATACAGGCCTATAAGACCAATATAACCACTCGTACACTGAACATAGACCGACAAAGCCATACAATCTTTTACGTACATGATATATGTCTACAAGCCTTTAAGAACACATAATTGTCATAAAGGTCGGGACAAAGTCCCGCCATACCAAACAATACACGTCTAAATCATACTAACCAAACAAGCAACTTCGGAGCAAATGGACCGCACCAGTATCTTTCACTGAGCTGATAGCTTACTTGGAGGGCTCTTGACCTGTCTATCGGGACCTACGGGCATGAAACCCAGAGTCCCCAGGTAAAATGAACGTCAGTACAAATAATGTACCAAGTATGTAAGGAATGCAAATCAGTAAATAATAGACGTGAGAAAAATATGGTGTAAAAGACTCAACATGTAAGTCTAAATAACTCTATGAATCATTAATATTTACAATGCCATGCATATGCGTATAAATATCATACCATGCTTAGGTATATACGTTCATAAATCATCAAGCCTCTGAGGGCATCCCATCATATCATCTCGACCATTGTGGGCAAATCATCAATCTATACCAGCTGATCAGGTGGTGGTGCGTATATAACGCCATAACCTTTTTCCATATCCCGTATACATATAATATATACGTATATAATGCCATCTGGTCATGGGTCAATGTATATGTATAAATGCATGAAATGCATAAGAAATACGTTAATAAGATTTCTCGGTATGTCATAAGATCAATATGCCTTTCGGATAAACTTTATCAAATACGTATTTTTCTGAGACCCATGAACAGAAGATATAATAATAATTCACATGGGGAATCAAGAATATAGACACTCCTAGTACTTCTATGAATAGAGTCATTTATGAAAATTGTGCGTTTACTCGTTTCGTTTGTATCATTTGGATCATGCCAAAAAGAAAGAAGGGATAGCCTTAACATACCTGAGTTGATTCTCTTGACAATCCCTCTAACACCCGCTAATTGAGACAAAACACGTGATGGCAAGATCGGAGTAAGGAAAAATCCGTATGATATTCTTGAAAAATCGCAAAATCTCGCGTTGCTTAAGATGCGGTGAAATCTTTGTTGCATTATTGAAGATCCGTACCTTAGATTCATTTTCTTAGAATTGTACCGTACTGTAGAGACTTTGCCATGAATTGTACCGTACTGTAGAGACTTTGCCATGCATTATTTGAAAGATATGTCACTCCCTTGAATTAGAAAAGCCTTATATTTGAATGGGTGTGGGGGCCACTCCATGTGGTGGCTTAACCACACACCCTTAATTTTTAACTTTGCCACATAACCCATAATGACTTAAGAGTCATATATCTTGGGTGGCTTGCTGCCACGTGGGGGGGGGAGGTCTAATCTTATCTAATTCCTTTAATTAATCATCCAATAATTTATTAATTAACTAGGTTATCCCTCGTTATCCAATTATTAATAAATTACTCTCATAGTTAAGAATTATCCCAAATTATTTAAAATACTACTTATTGTTAACACACCTTACTATCATGGTCATGTAGTACCTTGTATGGCATTAGTCCATAATGACCGGATATTATAGCTCAGATCGTATTTTATCCCAAAATGTCAAACTTTGACGAAATTTATTTTCTTCAATTTGCTTATCCTCTCACCTTCACGAATTTACTCATCACTTATTTGAAATAGCATAATGCTTATAATCACAAAATAATCTCATTCCCGAACTTACGTCGATTAACTTACGACGAAACTCTAACGTACAAAAATGAGGGATGTAACATCTCATTTCCGAGCTTCCATAATATTACTTATAGCGTACTTTCACGTACGAAAACATGGGGTATAACAGATCCGCCCCGAAAAACTATTCTGTCGAGGTAACCCAACTCAAAGAAGAACTTAAGCGTCGAGCGGCTTCCTTCATTGTTGAGAAAACTTACGTTATGTACAACATGTAAAAAAAACCTAGGAAGAGGCAAAAGCTGGTATCACTGACTTTGTTGCTGAAATTGCTAAGGCCCGTGAGCTTGAGTTAGTTGCTAAAAGTGGTCTCCCGGTATAGCCCGATGCTTCTGGTGCTTCTGGTTCCGGTTCTGAAACTTCGGAAACTAAAGAGAAAACGGAAGGTGAAGATGTTAAAGGCCAAACTATTGAGCCATCGGCAGATCTACCCACTTCCCCTAGGGGCACGGACACTTCTCCTCCTCCGAGTTCCGGAGATGTAGCAGTTTAGATTTTCTTTTTCTCCAACTTTGTATCCATGCCACTTTGGCACATTATTATAAATAAAGACATCTTTTTGCTCAAGTATTGTTTGAGTCTTTCTTTCGTTTGAATATTTATGCAAGTTTTGCACTCTCTTTTTTCTTTTGCCTAAGTATTTTGCGCAAGTTTTACTGTTTGCGTCTTATTACATAAAGCCTTGGGTGTATTTTTTCTCGAAAGTATTATCATTTTGAGCATAAGTTCTTCCAAAATCAACCCTTTAATATGAGGATTTTTATAAAACAGGGCCCTCTTATATTTATGGTGCTCTTGAAGAGGACGTCTCTTGTTCATTACGGCTCTAGCATTTGAAGTACTTGTTTAACTTTCAAATGATAAATTTAATTCATCGATCAGACAAGAAACAAGATGAAAAATAAAAGGACTTTATTTTATTCCTTCCGTTTTCAAAAAGTACTTAAGCATTCGTTATGTTAAAGAGAAATTGCCTTTTCTTGTGGCTAATTCGCACAACTTGTTTCTACGGGGATGGCCGTGTAGTCCCTGGTCTTGATGACACAATTATGTTCCCGGTTTTCGTTCTCCGATCAACGTGGAATTCATTATTTCTGCATTCTCATATCATCCCCTCTAGTGTTCTAATGCGAAGAACGCGAATTGGAACACTGGAGATCTTACACCTTCGAGGATCCCACTAATGAATTTCTAGACAATCTTCTGCTCGGTAACAAACTTTGCTTACCCTTAGGAATTTATGCTATCGAGTAAAAGACTATCTAACAATCCTCTAGTGGTTTGCACGTGTGAATGGTCGGATAACCTTTGCTGGATAGCAAACTTATTTTCCCAGTGGGAACTTTGCTATCGAGCCAAAGATTATCTAACCACCCCAGAGTGGTTCTTTGCTTGTGTGCCTTGCTATTAAAGGTTTTATTGCTTCCATTGAAACTTTCTTTGTAGTATGCTTTTCGTTGCTACCTCGTTAAAAACCTTGCCAGAAAAACCTAATTCGGACAAAAACTGGACAAAGAGAAAAAGAGTACAGCACATACTTTCAGTACAGGGGATGTTTGTCAGCAATAATATCTCTTAAGGTGTGCCACGTTTCAGTTGCTTGAAAACTTTTCTCCACTCTGATTCTCTAATTCGTATGAACCTTTCCCGGTGACAATTGAAACCCGATAAGGGCCTTCTCAGATTGGACGTAGCTTCCCTGCGTTGAGTTTTCAGGTGTTCTGAGTTACTTTCCTTAGAACCAAATCTCCCACTTTAAAATAACGAAGATTGTCTCTTCGATTGTAATATCTTTCCATTCTCTGTTTCTGTGCCGCCATCCTTATATGTGCTAAGTCCCTGCGCTCATCAAGTAACTTCAAGTTGACAAACATCACTTCGTTGTTCGCTTCTTCGCTTGCCTGGAAATACCTTAAGGTAGGCTCCCCTACTTCCACCGGAATTAAGGCTTCTGCTCCGTACACAAGAGAAAAAGGAGTTTTTCTCGTGCTCGATTTGGTCGTCTTTTGGTATGCCCAAAAAACTCCAGGTAGTTCCTCAGGCCATTTACCTTTGGCCGCTTCCAACCTTTTCTTGAGATTTTGTATAATCACTTTGTTCATTGACTCCGATTGACCATTTGCGCTCGGATGATAGGGTAAAGATGTGATTCTCTTTATTTTCAAATCTTGAAGGAACTTTGTGATCTTTGCATCGATAAATTGCGGCCCATTATCGGATGTTATTTCTTTTGGTATTCTGAACCTGTAGATTCTGTTTTCCCACAAGAAATCTATCACTTCGCATTCGCCGATCTTCTGATAAGGACCTACTTCCATCCACTTAGAAAAATAGTCAGTTAAAATTAAAAGAAATCTTACTTTAACCGAAGCCAGCCGCAGTGGTCCGACGATGTTTGTCCCTCATTTCATGAATGGCTACAGAGACAAAACTGAATATAGTGGTTCTGCAGGTTGATGTACAAGCAGTGTGTAACGTTGGCACGTATCGCATTGTTGTACTAAATCTTTGGCATCATGTTCCTTGCGAGGCCAATAATATCCTGCCCTTACCAGTTTTAGCACTAAAGAATATGCGCCCGAATTGTTTCCACATATCCCTTCGTGGACTTCTCGCATAACGTAATTAGCTTCGGATGCTCCCAAACATCAGGCCAGCATGCCTTGGAAAGATTTTCTGTAGAATTGGCCTCCTTTGAAGTTATACCGTGCTGCTTTAACACGTAGCGCCCGTCATGCCTTGGAATCTTCGGGCAATTTTTCGTGCTCGAGATAATCGATGATCTCATTCCTCTAGTCCCAGACCAAATTAGTAGTATTTACCTCGTAGTAGCTATTTGCATCCAGAACCGAGTGCATCAGTTGTACTACCATCCCGGACTCTGCTCCCTTCATTTTTGTTGATGAACCGAGGTTACCAGTGCATCTGCTTCTACATTTTCTTCCTTCAAGATATGAGTAATCGACCACTCCCGAAATTAAGCCAGTAGAGCCTGGACCTTCACCGCGTATTGTTGCATGCGCTCCTCTTCGGTTTCAAAGATCTCATAGACCTGATTTAAAACCATCTGTGAGTCGCACTTGATTTCTATGACCTCGGAATCTAGTCCTCGGGCCAATTTGATTCCTACAATCAAAGCCTCATACTCTGCTTCATTGTTAGTTAAAGGGACCGTTCTGATGCCTTGCCTTATGGTTTCTCCCGAATGAGTGGTTAATACTATGCCAAGCCCCGACCCTTTTACGTTGCAGGCTCCGTCCATAAATAAGGTCCAAACTCCCGATGTCGATTCTGACACTATTACTGTCTCCTTGGTTGCTAGAGGCAGCAATCTCGGACTAAAATCGGCCACAAAGTAAGCCAAAACGTGTGACTTAATTGCAGTCATTAATTTATATCCTATGTCGAATTCACTCATTTTGGTGGCCCATTTGGCCAAGCTACCCTAGAGTTCGGGTTTGTGAAGGATGTTCCCGCAGGGGAAATGTGGTCACCACAGCTATCGGGTGACATTGAAAGTAGGGCCTCACCTTCCGAGCGGCGACTACGAGAGCTAAGGCCAGCTTCTCCAAATGCGGGTAGCGAGTTTATGCTCCCGTTAAAATTTTACTTATATAATAAATGGGAGGTTGCATACCTTCTTTCTCACGGACTAAAACTGCACTTATCGCTACTTCCGAGACTACGAGGCAGACAAACAGTGTTTCACCTTCCTTTGGTTTTGAAAGTAATTGAGGGCTTGATAAGTAACTTTTAAAATCTCTCAAAGCCTGCTGGCACTTCGGGTTCCATTTAAAGTTGTTTTTCTTTTTGAGCACTGCGAAGAAATAGTGGCATTTCTCTGATGACCGGGAAATGAACCTGCTAAAAGCGGCCAATCTCCCCGTGAGCCTTTGGACTTCTTTTATGCTTGACAGTTGGTCCGGAATGTCTTCGATGGCCTTGATCTTATTGGGGTTTACCTCAATCTGCCTTTGCGATACGAGAAATCCTAGGAACTTGCTGGAGCTGACCCCGAACGCGCACTTCTCGGGGTTAAGCTTCATGTTATGCTTCTTTAGCATATCGTATATATAAATGTCCATAATTTTCCCTATTTGTTTTTCAAACATCTTGTTTACGAGCCACTGATAAGTGGCTTCGGCGTTCTTCAACTCGAAGGGCATCACATTATAGCAATATGTACCGAAATTCATTATAAACGAAGTATTTTCCTGATCCTCTAGGTTCATCTTAATTTGGTTGTACCCAGAATAAGCATCAAGGAAACTCATTAACCCGTGCCTCGCTGTCGCATCAATCATTTAATCGATGTTTGGCAGTGGGAACGAGTCTTTCGGGCATGCCTTATTCAAGTCCTTACAATCTACACACATGCGAAATTTATTTTTCTTCTTAGGAACTATTACTACATTAGCTAGCCAGTCTAGATACTTTACCTCTCGGATCGAACCGATATCAAGTAAGCGAGTTACCTCTTCTTTGACGAATTTATTCCTGGCCTTCACAATAAGGCGCTTCTTTTGTCTTACCGGAGGGATGTTGGGATCCAAACTTAGCTTGTGTATGGCCACCTCCATTAGGATACGTGTCATATCCGCATGCAACCACGCAAAACAATCGACATTAAATTTAAGAAATTCAATAAAGCCAGACCTGAGCTCGGGGTGCAGTCTTGTCCCCAAATGGAATTTCCTTTCTAAGAACTTTTCAAACAATGCAACTTGCTCGAACTCTTCCGCCGTGGATTTTGTTGCATCCGTCTATTCTGGTACCTAAAAATACCTTGGCACCTAATAAGATTCCAACGCCTCTACCCCCGTACCAACTTCATTCGATTCGAGAGCAGCCGCCAGTTCCTGTAGTTGCTATGCCGCGTGCTCCTTCCCTTTGCTACTGGATACCGAAATCGCATTCATCTCCCTTGCCGCCGGTTGGTCGCCCCTTATCTGTTTAATTCCTTCGGGCATTGGAAATTTCAGCAACTGGTGATATGTTGACAATACAGCTCTCATCTCGTGCAACCATGGTCTTCCCAGAATAATATTATATCCCATATCACCATCCACCACTTCAAAAAGAGTCATTTTCATCACTCCTCCAGCGTCCGTGGGCAACAAAATCTCTCCTCGAGTTGTCACACTCGCGCGGTTGAATCCGGCGAGGAGTTTTGTGGCCGGAATGATGCTTCCGGTGAGTTTAGCTTGCTCAAATACTCTCTATTGTATGATATTGGCCGAACTTCCTGGATCTACTAGAACACGTTTGATTTTAAAGTCTAGCACATTTAAAGAAATTACCAATGTGTCGTTGTGCGGTAGGAACAATCCGTCTGCGTCCTCCTCCGCGAAAGTGATGTCGTCTTCAGCAACTTCCCGGAGTCTCTTGCTATGGTTTATTGATACTTTCTTCTTTTTTGCTGCCGAGAAGGTGACCCCATGATCTTGTTCCCCCCTCCCCCCCCCCCCCCCCCCCCCCCCCCCCCCGATGATCATGTTAATCGTCTGGCGCGGGGGATCTTCTCCTGCTTTTGAGGGTTCCACATTATCTCGGTTGCGAGCGTAGTTATTCTTGGCCCATTCACTTAAGAACTCTCTGAGATGCCTATTCTTCAATAGTGTCTCCACTTCTTCCCGGAGGTGTCGGCAGTTCCCAGTCTGGGGGCCATTCGTCCCGTGGTATTCACACCACAGGTTGGGATCCCTCTAGCTGGGATCGGATGTCATTGGCTTCGGGAATCGTGCTTCTTTGATGTTTCTCATAGCCGATACCAACTCTACTACTCTGACGTTGAAATTGTATTCTGAAAGCCTGGGGTAGGAAGGATCCCGCGTACCTGACGCTTCTTTGTCCTGCAATGATTTATTGTTTCGACCGTGATCAGTCCTTCTATCGGTACCGAACCCGTCTGCTGATCGGAAGCCTCTATCGCAAACTTCGGTCCATTCGTAGGGCAAAAGGCGACCCCTCGAAGACCGTATGTCCGTGTCAAAATCGACTTTTGATTTTTCTTTACTCTTCTCCTATCCTTTTGCCGACGATGGGAAGCCAACCTGATCAACTTCGATCCTTATCTTTGACTCGTACCGGTTTTGGACATCCGCCCAAGTCGTTGCTTGGAACTCAACCAAGCTTCCCTTCAGTTTTTGGGAAGCGTCTGAACTTCTCGGATTTAGACCTTTGGTGAATGCTTCAGCCACCCATTCATCCGGAACAGCCGGGAGCAACATCCTCTACTTTTGGAATCGGGTAACGAACTCTCGCAGCAACTCGGATTCTCCTTGTGCAATTCTGAATATGTCGTCCTTTCGGGCCTGCATCTTTCTGGCTCCGGCATGAACCTTAATAAAAGAATCCGCAAGCATCTCAAAGGAATCTATGGAATGCTCGAGTAACAGTGAATACCACGTCAAGGCTCCCCTTGTGAGAGTTTCCCCAAACCTTTTCAGCAAAACAGATTCAATATCGCGAGGAGCTAAATAATTCCCCTTCATCGCCGTTGTATAGGTGGTAATATGCTCTTGAGGGTCTGAAGTTCCATCATAATTTCGCACGTCTATCATTTTAAACCACTTCGGGATTAATTATGGTATCGTGCTTGGTTTGTACGGCAACTGAGAATTCTTCTTTGAGTTCGTACCTTTCAGCACCGGTGGTGCGCCCGGGATTTGGTCCATGCGGGTGTTCACTTCTTCATAATTCGTAAGAGTTCATTCTTGAAGGGATCGTTTACGTTACTGGGGCCAGATCCACTCCCCTGGCCCCATCGGAACCAACCTTACCCATCGGGGTAATGTTGTCAACCCTCTGCATTGTTTGATTTATGGGAGCGCCAGGAGGAACTGGACCTCGTCTATTCGCGTTATTGGAAGACTCGGATAACGCTTGCTTCAACTCCGTTATAACCTTTTCTTGTCGTGTGAGGTGGCCTAGAATAATCGCTTGTTGCTCTTGTAGGACCCTTACCGCATCAACAACATGCTCCTCTTCAGCATCATCGGGAGTTGCCTCCCGAACATGTTGTGGGTACCGCCTGTCGCGGACCGACGTGGCATCGTTCCCCTCATTGTGGGTGTCACTGATTGAATCCTCGAAATGAGGCTGGTCTCCTTGAACCTCAGGATTATGTGTGTTGTTAACACCATTATCTATCATTTCTTATGTTCTTTTGCTAAGACAAATAATTAAAACACATTAGTAAAAGAGGCAAAGATCAACTTAATTACACGGTTGTCTAGGTCGTACGGTGCTCGCCAAACTGTTTACCCGTAAAATAATACAGTTAAATTTATACGTGGTTTCTAGACAAGTGAATTAATTTGATCCTGAAATAATGAAATAATTAAAGAAATACGAAATGAAGGTAAAATCACGAAAAATAATAATTCGGGGGGCAGAGCTTCTGGGCACAACAGTGATGAAAAAAAGGAACAAGAAAGTAAAATTATATAAAGCTTTTGATCGATTATAGCGTAAATTTGCCAGAAAAGTCGTATCGTCTACAATGATAACAGAGCTCACTATTTATAGCTACGCCTAGGAATAAAGTCCTAGGATCGCGCCCTTCTTTAATGTTAATTATGAGGGTCATTGATGAAGGTGTAACAGTGAGCATAAATGACAAATTCTCTATAACATGCAGGGCACTAAATGCTGTGGAATATCCTCCATTAAATGCTACCGGTCGGAGGGTATTTGTTGCATCTTTACGAGTGTCGTTCTTTCCGGTGACAAACGGGATAACTGCCTTCGGTTCTAACTATCCCCGCCTTAAGGTCCACGTGTTATTCTCTTAAACTGCCACGTATCATAACATATTTTACCGTATACAATTTCAGGATCAAATTAATTCACTTGTCTAGAAATCATGTGTAAATTCAACTGTACCGTTTTACGGGTATATATATATATATATATATTCTTCAATTGTATATTCTACAATTCTTTCCTCCTACGATTGGCACAACTTCCTACCAAAAATACAACTAATTTCACATGGATAAACAGTCGACCTTTTTTAAGTCAAAATTTTATTAGTAAACATCGTGTCGTTATCAAAGCAAGACCATTCAAAAGGCCCTAATGATCGTCGTATTTCAACATATAATAATGCACCACTTTGCTAATCCTAATAGAACTAGATTCTATGTAAATAAGGTCTAAAGATTTCGATAGAGGGATGATTATGCAACTGCATTATTTGGGAGAGTTCGGCCATTTAAAAAAAAACACAGGATTATACAAAGTCCGTAACGCTATGATATTGACAAGTTAAAATGCGTTGTTGAAATGTAACTAATTGCAAAGAATCAACTGAAGTTTAGAGGGCAAAAAGAGATTAGTGTAATCTGTTGGAGGAAAAGGGATTTTACCTATCACTTTCAGCATAATTTGGCGTCCATTAATAGTTAAAAACTTAAAATGCCCTGGAAATCAAATGCGTGTCATAAAAGTGACCACCGCCCAAACGAGTGACCCGGCCCAAATTTTCACTTTAGAACAGCTCTGTTTGTTATTTTGTTATCTTCAATCGGAATTTTTACACAAATAGACGGTCAGATCCACTGTTTACTTTTTCTAGCTTGTAAGTATAGATTATATACAATTATACATATATTATATATGTATTATACATATATTATTCATCCCCCAGTTAGTTTTAGATTAAAAAGTTGGGTGGGTGACTATTTCAGTTTATTCTTCTTTTTAATAGCACATACCTTCTTGCATTGCTTTTAAAAGGATAAAATGCACGAAGCCTTTAAACTTAGCTAAGTAGACCTTTATAACTATTTTAAGGGGAAAATAAAAAATAGTCAGATCTACAATTAGTAATTAAAAAATAGTCACAGTTTCAAAATTAATCAAAATTTAGTTATTTTTTCATGTAAAGATAAAATTTGAACAAAAACACCCTTAAAATATTATGCTGGAGTTTGAATTTTTTACATATGAGATTCCAACATAATTCCAACATAATGTGCTGGAGTTCCAACATAATATGCTGAAAGTTTATACGCATGAGCTCCATAATCCCACATATTATGCTGGAACTTTTCGTGTTTCAGCAAAACAATGGCTATTTTTAATAAATTTGTAAACGTTGGCTATTTTTTGATTACTCGTCCGAAAATGGTAGAGGTAATTGTAAATTAGATTGAGGAAAATCACAGATATAGTAGAGGTCACAATAAATAAAAACAAATAGTGAGATAGAGAAACAAACCTCAACATAAATGGACAAATTTGTTTTATATTGCATTTGGGTCTAACAATGGTCGACTTGGTTTTCTGATATTTCAGACAAAAGTCAAAAACCAAATCATTACTTTGGTCTTATGTCTTCTAATTTAAAGTCATAACTACTCATCCTATAGAAGAAATTATCAATTGGGTGGACACTTTCGTTTCTTTTGAGCAATTGCACTTCTTCTTTTTTTCTCTCTGATGTGGAGTGGGACATTTTTATGGATATGAAGGGGGTCAAGTTTTTAGGAAAAAGCTGCCTAATGCTTTACTAAAATAAAAGAACTACAAAACCGGAGACAAAAATGTTTTCAACACAGATTTGATAATGGCTTTGACTTCTTTCGTTAAAAGAAATTGGAACCTTCGATAGGGATTTTAATTGAAGTCTTAATCATACATATTTATAATTTTTGTGATTCTTAAAGATGTTCTCACTTTCGGTCTCAAAGAAACACTTTTCAACACTGTCCCATTATCTATTGTTTTGTCAAAATATTGCACTTTCGGAAGAGAATTTCGGATTGTCTATTCGTGATCTTTCCATCTACATCAGACAACTGGCCATCACTTTAAGAATAAGAAAAAATAAAATAAATTAATTTATATACACTAACGGTATAATAGTTCCAAACTTCCAATTATTTTCCTCCTTTTTTCCTTTCATACATGGCTGCAGAAAGCTTGAACTGAATCGATTGGTAATTGAACACGATAAAGCCCTAAGATAGAATTAACATATCCATCTTCTTAATTATGTACTAGTGATAAAATAAACAATAACAGAGCCAACACGGGGCGAAATTTTGGGGCCCAAAGTTGAGTTTCTGCAATTCCCCTCAATCTTAAGGTGACAATATTATATTTTGGCGTTTAGCTAATTAAGGTTCTTTTGCTCACTAGATTCCCACTGAATACTTCTAACAAATTGTGATTTACTGTTGTCACTTTTGAATTGTTCTACACCAAATTCTTCTATGATCGAGTACATTTGTTTTTTAGCTACCTTTGTTTCGTTTCAATTGTTGTTAGAGTATATGCAAATAAATTGATGTTACTCCAAAGAGAGGAGACCTAATTTTTTATGAGTTTAATGTTTATATAATATACATACAAAAAATTGTATATTATTAGATAATTTAAAAAATAAGGCAATTAACTTATATTATAATAGATTAAAATATACCGATAGTATAAAAATGTCTTAATAGTGTCAAGTATATAAGTTATTATTGTTCAAGAAGTCGGATTAACGGATTTGTAAGTATATGATCATGAAGGGAAACATGGGACAAGATTTAGGACCATTAAAAGATGTGGTGAGTTGAATGATACCTCTCTACCATTAACTAGGCTAGCGTTTGGACATAGATTTGGTTGAAACTTGAAAAATTAGTTTTTGAAGATAGTTGAAAAATGATTTTTAAATGTTAAAATTGTATTTCGACATACATTTTACTTGAAAAGAAATTGAAGTTTTGTGAGTAGAAAACTTTAAAAACTTCAAAATCTACTCTAGAGTTGTTTTAGGGATTTGAAGATTTTGTTTTCGGAATCTGCCAAAAAATGGTTAAAATACGACGACGACAACAACAACAACAACAACAACAACATCAACCCAGTAGTAATTCCACTATTGGGGTCTGGGGAGGGTAGAGTGTACGCAGACCTTACCCCTACCCAGGGGTAGAGAGGCTGTAAAATGGTTAAAATATGGAGTATAAACAAACATATACTTGAAAATTAAAAAAAAAAAACAAAAAAAAACTCCCAAATTTTATGGTCAAATGCGAACTAAAAATCTTGAGTTCGAGTCCTGAAAAATAATGAAAATTTTTTTGTTACGATGTGTCTCTTCCTTAATAAGTCTTATGCGATGTGAATCTGAATTAATATTGATGGTGATTAAGAAAAATTAGAAATGATTTAGGAAGCTAAGTTGGTTGGGTTTTGGGAGAGCATGCAAAAGAAAATCAAAGAACAAAGACCAATGATAAAACCTGAGCCATGTCTTGACAGAAAGAAGCGACCACTACTTGGTAGCCATTGGATCAGAATCATCACCAAAAAATCATACTACTGACTCTTTAAATCATTATCATATGCTAAAATGGAGTATATATTTATTGTGGCTGTCCAAATCATCTACATGTAAATACTTTTAGGGACCCATGAAAATGGACATTCTGCTGTCACCTTCCTTTGCATGTGGCGGGGCCTCTGTAATTTCATTTGTTTTATATTTATTTTTCACTTGTTAGAAGCCAATCAAATACTACAAAATTCAGAACCTGATTAGGGTTTCTCCTTTAGAAAGCTACCTCATTATTGTTCTGGCTTGTTAGCTGACAGTCTTCTCATTTTGGATCTAAAAGCAACTGTGTAATTAAACTTCTATTATAGCTCTAATTAATTTGGTTACTTTTTTAATGTCGTCGTCATGAGAGACAGTTAATTCGCATTATGAACAGCATATTTGTTTTTTCTATATTGTAGAACAGTGATCTCAAATAAAAGAACAACATTTGGGTTTATGTTACTTGTATTTTCTTTTGTTAATTACGAAATAAAAGGTAAAAGAAGGTGGGTGAATATGAAAATATAGGTTTGTCCAGCTTTCTCTTTAGAAGTACATATGAAAGTCATAAAGAATTAGGCAACGAAGAGTAACGCATATGAAGGAAAATGGAAAGTATTGACCAATCATTCTTTCTTTCTTTTGTCCATTTTTCCCAATGACAAGCTTGATTGGTGCATGCATGGAGATAGCAGAATCCGAAATCTCGAGAGAAATGATTTAACAAGCAAGATTGACGAACTGGAATTACGTGTGTTAATTTCAAACAACAGATTATTTCTGTGTTACGTTGCTCAATTTGATATTCAAACACGTCCAGATTAGACTAACCGAAACAATATGAGTGTATTTCAGAAATTTTGGACTGTTGAGTGCTGGACTAATGAACATGACATATTGACATGTTGGATTTAGGTTCTTAACTTTAAGTCAGACGACATGCATTATATTGGCAGACGAAATGACTACATTTCAATGGTTTCATGTGTAAATGAGTGATCGGCGAACGAAGACTTGATTTTTCACCTAGCTACATGATTATAGAGGGCTTTGGCTGCCTAACTTCTGGAAATTCCTACTACGTTTTAAGACGTTCCCAAGTTTGTTTTACACAATTCCACGCTTTTAAACAGCTTTCCTAGGCTTCAATAAAAAAAATTTATTCGATTTGATACTTTTTTCTATTATTTTGTTTTAAGTGATTTTAATGAAAAAACATGGGCGGTGAAGATTCATAGCTGATCCCAACTTATTTGAGATTGAGATAGATAGGGCAGCAATTTGAACCCAAACACATTTCACCCGCCCAACCTGCGCAAGGTTGGCCCGGTCATTGAGCCGCTCATTTGTTGAACTAAACCAATCTTGACCCAGGCCATCTCATCAAATCTAAAGTTGGGCTAATTTTTAGCTCAAATTGATCCATCAGTTTCTTTGCTAAAATATTTTTAAAATAATTCTTCGTTGTTTAATATGTTATATATGACCATAACAAAAGAAAAATAGTCTTATTAAATAATTCATAAGAAATATAACACACATTAATTAAAGTTTGATACGAGTTGGGCGGGTTGGGCTATGACCCAAATTTTAGCTCATCTTCACCCAGTCCATCTCCGCCCAAATAACTTTTGGGTCGGTCAATGATCGCCCCATTTATTGACTCAGTCTATTTTGACCCACCCAAAATTAGCTCAACCCGCTCATTTGGCACCCTAGAGTTGCTTTCGCCTATTTATGTTTCTATTTACTATTATTTCTATAAATTGTGCGTGCAAATTAAAATGCATTAAGTACTGTTTAGCATTCTCCTTAGATTGGATGTCAAAATTCTGAATACAGTTAATCACTGGTTGCAACTGGCTCAGGCCTATATAAGACAAACAGGGAAGCAGCAGAATGAATAAATGAGCGGAAGTGTTGGATCTGGCCCAGTCATTTCCATCAAAACAGATCCTTTTGCCTTTCCATTTTTGGGCCTATAGCACTACTTCAATATAACCAGTTTTGGTAGGTGATTAAACCAAAAATATGGGCAATGAGAACAATTGATCAGTTCCTTGTACCCCTCTTTTTTTCTGAGATGAGAAGCATACTGTATTTTGATCTTCTTTTTTGTTTCAGAAACTTTAATTATTAACACAAAAAGGTAAGCCTAAAAGCTGTTTTCTAACCAATCAACCTATTGAAGCCAGTTTGTCACAGATTTGCCCTTTTCTTTTTTGAATTGTTACCCACTAAGTATGGAACTTTAACAGCGGCAAGAATATTATTGAATTCAAACTTGTGATACTTCGATTTTGTATTGTGCTCTCTTGAAAATTGAATTGTCCTGCAGTTTGATAGTCTTTTCAAAGAGATGAATAGTACTGCTAGTTGAAATTAATGTTATACAATTTGATGTTTGTTCGAGAATTAGACCATCCTAATTTTCCAACGAAGAAAATCCAATTTTATAGTTAATGCGCAACCCTAAGTAATTGATAAAAATGAATAGATATAAAATAAAAGGTCAAGGGACACTCAAGTATCAGTGGGGAATATTACGTCAATCTATAGATCAATTGGTTCTTTAATAATGGCATAAACTTATTTTCAGAATTTTCCGAGTTGATTTAAGGTCCCAAAGCAATCCATCTATTTTCCATCTTAGTTTTAATATATAGGCCTTTATCTCAAGGCCATGAAGGTATTGAACGAACACTTTGTTCAATCTTGCAAATACTGGACCTTCCATTTATAACTTGACCGTTCACCTGATTCTTAAAGTTCTCCCTAGTTTAAGTTTTATCTACTTATGGTATAAATATAAAAATTATTTAAAAATTATTTATATTAGCAATAGATTAACTTAAATTCAGTTTTTTTTTTTCTTTTTCTTTTTTCAATAAATAAATTCCCTCTTCGTTTTGTGATATTTGGGCCTTTATCTCGAGAAGATGACTATGGTTATCTGGAAGTGGGCTTGTAGTTTGAGTTATTTGGATGGCAATCTTGGTCCAGACTAGCCTACTCCATTACAAACCTTATTTATTTATTTATTCAAAATAATTTTTCTGCGTTGCGCCTAGTCATGTGGGAACTTTTGAGTATTGAACTCAAAACTTTTCTTAGTAAAACAAAGAACTCGGTCAATGTTTTCCGAAAGCGCTTGCATACACAATCTAATCCGAAAGCCACAACTCTTTCCATCATTCTTAATTAACTCGATACTTGGATCAAATGAAGTACTGACCTCTTTTATATTTAAGTGACTAAATTTACTTAGCACTTTCTCGAAGAATGAGATATTGACTCAATATATATAACCCCATTATTTCTTTTAATCTTGATATCTAATAAGGTATCATTTTTCCAAGATCCTTTCTTTAATATGTGGAAGATACAAACCCATCGTTTCTATCTTGTCATTCATATCATTGCTTAAATCAACAAATCAAAAATAATACAAACGATCATATATCCACCAAGAATTTTGTGAGAGTTGAGATTCAAAATTTAAATAAATATTTTATATTTCAAGTACTTCTCATTATATTACATACTAATAGCTTGTTTGTTCATATTTTGTTCTTGGCCAAAAGTAATTTTTTTTTGGTCAAAAGTGCTTTTTTCTTCAAAGTTAAGGAGTTTGGTCAAGCTTTTTGAAGGAAAAAAAGTATTTTTGAGTAGAAGAAGCAGTTTTTGAAAAGCAGAAAAACGTAGCTTCTCCCTAAAAATACTTTTTTGAAAAGCACTTTTGAGAAAAATACACTTAGAAGCACCTTTTAACAGCTTGGCCAAACACTAATTGCTGCTCAAAAGTGTTTTTTAAATTGTTTAGCCAAACACAATTGCTTCTCACCAAAAGTAATTTTCTTAAAAGCACCGAAAAAAGCACTTCTCAAAATAAGTAGATTTTTCCAGCTTGGCCAAACAGGCTATAAATCTAGTATTGACTTTTAATTATAAATCAAACACCCTAAAATTTTGATTATTCTAAGTTGCTTTTTTCATAAAACTTATGTATCTAACTTTGATCGTCAAGTTAAATACATTGCAATAATACACATTTCTTCTAAAAAGATATGCTTTCAGATAATGTCTTTACTCTTTAATTATAAATTATAAATATCATTTTTTATGATTTAATAATGACACAACAGTTTTAATGTTTAGATATCTTCCTTCCAGATAAAGTATTTCATATTATCTCATAACTTGAATGTCAATCCTTACGTAACAT
This sequence comes from Nicotiana otophora, assembly GCA_000715115.1. NCBI lineage: Eukaryota > Viridiplantae > Streptophyta > Magnoliopsida > Solanales > Solanaceae > Nicotiana > Nicotiana otophora. The sequence continues at coordinate 81,787 of AWOL01S0018939.1, read as the reverse complement.
AGTTATTTGTTAATTTAAAACTTATTTTATTTGTTACGGAATAAGTAATTACAATGAGCATATATATCAAAGAGGTTGCTTTTAAATTTAAGATGCATTTTAATATCATAAAAGGTGTGGCATGTATTATAATTGTTTTTACAAAATTTACAAAGAGTAGAAATTCATAAATAAATAGAAGTAGAATTAAGAAAGTAGAACCTGTTATTTTATACTGCTTTGAAATTGTGTCGTAGATCATCACAAAATGAAAGTCAGATGGAACAAGCTTTTAATTTTTGAATTTATTTTAGGCTTGTGTCACCTCATAACTTGAAAATTGCACAACTTCGGCTTTGTAACATATGCACCAAAAACTTTGCTTACCCTCTCTTTCCTTGAGGCATCAAAACAGTAAAAAGATGGACAAAGTCTTATTCGGTAGTTTACTGTTAATCTACCATTTTTTTCATACAGTGATGTGCTGAAAATTCTTGTGGAGGAGCAAGTGGTCTAAAAGAATTTCCGATCATTGTTAAAATTTATTGTAAACCGTGTAAGTTTGTGAATTGAATGGTTATGACCGTTACGAAAGAGTACCAAGAGTTACTATTATTTGCAGGCGTCTGTTTTTATAAATAGGTTTTAAGAAGGGTAATTTAGTATTTTAACTTTTTAACTAAGAGCTTTCCATTTTTAATATAACTAGTTTTTCTGCACGTGTATACCGAATTATATAATATCTAATTTTATAACATAATATTAATATTATTAAAATAAAATTCTGAACAAATAATTATACATAAAATAAGGTACAAATTTTTACGAATTGGTCCACGTAAATCATCATATATTGACTTTGAAAGTTAGTCCCAAACAAACACTTAACTTTGCAAGCATTAGCTTAAACGAAACAACATAATATGTAAATGTAGCCTGGTGGCTAAACTAACAAAACATAAACTCATTGCTAATGTCTTCATAAAAAAATGTATGTCACAAAACCGCTTAAGTTGGTAATTTAATATTTCATGAAAAGACTTTGTAAGGCTAATTAACAAAATATTGAATTTGAATTATCTTATTTAGGGAGTAGTAATTAATTTAAAATATCTTATTTTGATGTTATTTTTGCAGGATCTTTTTTCATTTTGACTTAAAAGTATTAATTCAATTTTTCAAGATTTATCATTAAAACACAATTTAATTGGCTATTCGATATGTAGGGAACTTGAATATGAAAACAACTTTTAAATACAGATAATATGAGTAGTAATTATTTATTGCGAGCGGTACAATTTGTTTTTTGGTTATTTTCTTAAAGAAAAAAGAAAGAGACCGACTCTTTTGTATAATAAATACTCTTAATCTGATTTTAAATTCACAAAAGTATAAAAATTGAAGTTTACTACTTGTTTAGTTTCAAAATCTGTCTGTTAAAGGAACATAATTGCTGCTTGAATTTAGAGATGAACGATCTAAGCGCAAAATAGTTTTTAATTTGAATTTAAAAATAAATGACTTATACTGCAAAATGCAAACATTGCGTCGTCTTGTCTAAAGCCAGTAGGAAAGCATTGTCTAAATAAAAACCTAGTAGGAAAGAAGAAAGCAATAGATAGATACAACAATCATTTTCTTTTTCCACTTCTTAAAATAATGATCACCCAATAGAAAAAAAATATAGATTTTTTTCGTAAGTTAAATACTTTAAATCATCTAAATATATGTGCAGAAATTTAGCACCATTTGTGAATTAGAATTTGAAGACTCGACTAAACGTTAAATAAAAAGGTCAAAAGAAAGGTATGAACGCAATTTAATAACAAAAAAAGATAAACAATAAGAGAATAATATCTTTCAATGATGAATTTTATAGAATTGCTGATGAGACTAAGTACTCGGGGTGCGTTTTTAAGTCGCTCCGCTTAACTGTATATAAATACATACTTATTTATTATCAAGTTAGAACACCCTTCGTCTTCTATTCCTTTGGATTATATCTGTGAGTTATGAAACAAAGGCTTTTGTTTTTTATTTGAATAGTAAGCTAACTGTTTCGAGTGGGTTGCTCTGATGGTAAGCACCCTCCACTTCCAACCAAGAGGTTGTGAGTTCGAGTCACCCCAAAAGCAAGGTGGGGAGTTCTTGGAGGGAAAGATGCCGAGGGTCATTTGGAAACAGCCTCTCTACCCCAGGGTAGGGGTAAGGTCTGCATACACACTACCCTCCCCAGACCCCACTAGTGGGATTATACTGGGTTGTTGTTGTTGTTGTTG
>AWOL01S0018939.1:14377-66242 GCA_000715115.1 Nicotiana otophora | reverse complement strand
GACAAGGTGGGTTGCTCTGATGGTAAGCACCCTCCACTTCCAACCAAGAGGTTGTGAGTTCGAGTCACCCCAAGAGCAAGGTGGGGAGTTCTTGGAGGGAAGGATGCTGAGGGTCATTTGGAAACAGCCTCTCTACCCCAGGGTAGGGGTAAGGTCTGCGTACACACTACCCTCCCCAGACCCCACTAGTGGGATTATACTGGGTTGTTGTTGTTGTTGTTACTAGTACTAGTAAAACAAAGGCTAATATCTGGCTGCGGACAACTTTATTCTCCTTTTTTCCTTTTCTTTTTTCCAAAGACATAAGTGATTAAAAATAATTTTATATTTTAACATACTTCTACGTTCACAGATAAAAAACCATGATATTTTTTAAAAGTAAAAATTCCACAAAAAAATTGTAGCTTAAACTCGTTTTTTAATTAAATTACGTCACATAAATTAAAATAGAGTGAAAGATACTACCATTAAGGTATTACCCTTAAGTGGTCAACTTTATTCTCCTTTAGGTACGATGTTTTGTACCCGTTCATATCTAAGATGCCATAGCATTGCATTAAACATTTCAGTTTTTTATTTTAAAAGATCTAATACCATCCATGGTTTAAAATTATGCTACGTATTATTATTTAAATAGTCAATAATCTTCGTTATAATTCTTTTAAATACCTAACTGCAGACGATGATATTTACTGTGACTTCGTAAGTTTTTGAATATGTGAATTTATTTTATAAGAAAATTTATTTTAAACAAAATTGAAACATACATATCTAAATTTATATTAAGAATTGAATTATGTTTAGTCTCATCCTTCGAACATTATTATTCCTATTTGGACAGAAGAAGTAATAACAAGCAAAAGCGTTGTCTTTATTCATTCGATTGTCAAGAGGAAACGGGTGCAAAAACCGCGGTTGAAATCTCTAGAAGACCGAAAAAAATAAGGAAAGCTTTATAAGAGTAATCTCACCATACATATTAATTGAATTAGAGGAATTTTCATAAATCATTATTGTTCATATAGCTACCATATGCATAATTATTTCTTATAACTACTATTCAGAGCAAAAATCGCCTAAAATCAGGGCAATCCAGCTGTACGCGCATGTATTCATATGTATTCGCGCTGCAGTAAAAAGTGCATAAAATCAAGGCAGTCCAACTGTACACGCATGTATTCACATATATTCGCGCCATGTATTCATGTATACAATAGCAAAAAGCGCCTAAAATCATGGCAGTCCACTTGTACGCGCATGTATTCACATGTATTCGTGCTGGTGTATTCATGAATACAGAAGTAAAAAGCGCCTAAAATCAGGGCAGTCCAGCTGTACGCACATGTATTCACATGTATTCACGCCATGTATTCATGAATACAGTAGCAAAAAGCGCCTAAAATCAGGGCAGTCTAGCTGTACGTGCATGTATTCACATGTATTCGCGTTGTTGTATTCATGAATACAGTTATACGCGCATGTATTCACATGTATTCGCGCCATGTATTCATGAATGAGCCCATTTATTACTTATACAGGTTTTGGTACTGTATCTGGTAACTGGTATAACTCTTTCTTAGGTATGTTCAGCTGTCTAAGAGAGTGAAAAAACATAAATAGCATATTTCATGTCTTGTTTCATGCCTCAATGGTAGTATATACCATAATAATTATTTATTTTGCTATAAAATATAAAAGGTAGCTATAGAAAATAATATTTTAAAATAATTTTGGTTTATAATAAATAGTAAAATTTCAATAATTATAAATAATTTTAGGGGAATAAGAATGCCTAATTGAACAGCAGTAACCAAGACATGTGGGATCCATTCATCCAGATTAGCAATTACTATATTTTTATCGGGATCTCTTCTCGAAACCACTAAATACATTTAAGTTGGAGTTGTAAGTTATGTGAATTCATAACTTGCCGTAAGTGGGAACTATATTTCTTTGTCTATTCTTCTATTAGAATGAAACACAATCATAATTCCAAATTCCAAATCCCTGGCAGCAGTCTATTCAGTAACTATGTTTCTTTCTTCTGCAGGTTTCACCGAATCACATCAGAAAGTAAGCTGCAACTCTAGAATTAAGGTAACTTTACTGTAAATTGCTTTAGTAGTTTGTCTTAGCCAAAAAACTAAAGAGCGAAAACAATTCAAAAGCCTATATCATTGTTTACTGAACAATCACTTTCATGAAAATTAATTTACTTTGTCTATTTTATGCTTGATAGGCAAGTCGAGAGGCAAATAAAACCACTTCAACAGATTGCTGGAAACAAAGGACAAGTGTAAATTAGTTTTAAAAACCAACTTCCCATTGGGGCAAGCAAGTGACAACATTTTAACTTTTCTTGACGATTGATTAAGGCACTTTGTTTGATAGATTACCCTTATTTGACCGAGAAGATTTCATCTTCTACTGCCTTCGATTTCTTCTGAATAATCCTCTCAACCCCAGCAAGAGCAGTACAAGACCAACATAGTCAAAATCGTAAGCCAATCTGACAAAGTCCATCTTGAAATCATTCCAAGGAGGATACCTTGGTTCCAACTCAATTAAGAAGCTCCTATGTAAGACTGCTTTTTCATGACTGAATGTGTCAAAAGAGAACTTCCCATGGTAACGTCCGAAACCACTCTGACCAACGCCTCCGAATGGTAATGTGTCAGCTAAAAACTGACATTGCAAAATTATGACAAGTAAATCAACATATCCTTTTATGCTTATATTTAGCTGAGGGAGTGAGGATATATTTGAAAGAGAAGAGGTGGAGGGAGCTTCACACCTGAACCATAGCATCATTGAAAGTCAGACTTCCAGAAGATGTTTCCTGCAAGATCTTCTCCTTCAACGAATCGTTCTTGGTAAATGCATATATTGCAAGAGGTTTTGGCCTCGAGTTTATGAACTTAATACTTTCTTCAATATTATTCAGCTGTTAAAAGAACCACTTTCCTGTCAGACATTTTCTCGAGGAGATTTTCTGATAAAGTGAATCCAGAGTCAAGTCCTTTTACTCCAATTGAAAGTAAAGATAACATTTTGTAAGCGAAAAACAACAATGATATTGTTTGAGAATCAGTTTAGCCTTACTGTGATGATTGGAAGCAATGGGCCAAATATTTCTTCAGTCATGATCTCAGCATCAAGGGGAGGATTCAACAAGATTGTTGGCTCAATAACCCTGAAAAATTCATCAAATAGAATGAGGAGCGCGGTGTGTAAGCAATAGTATAAGAGGATACAGAGGATTACATATTTTCCTCGTCTACTGAGCCTCCATAAACAACAGATGCTGCAACATTCGGATCTTTCAGAAGGTTGTGAACTCTTTTAAAGTGGTGCTTGTTCACGATTCTGGCGAGATTTTCCAAAGTTTTCAGGTTCTCACCATAAAATCTCTTGATGAACTTCTTCAATAGTTCGATCTGGAATACCAGAAACTACAACAATAAATAGGCGGCTACACTTTCTGCCTCAAAAAGACAACAGAATAAATCTTTTAATGAGCAAGCAAGGCGGAAAAGATCAATATAACAGCTCATGCTGCCATTAATACCAGAACTGAAGCAAATTGTGTTTCCACGAGCACATAATCGATTCCTATGCATGCTTGTCCGTTGCATGGTCCCCACTTGCCACCCGCTATCCTTTTGGCAGCCACCTTAAAACCAACATTATACTGTGAGCAAAACATGAATAAGGCCTGAATTAATTGGATACTCTACTCCCCTCAACTCTACTTGCCTCTATAACGCGACCCATAACTTTGGTGCAATGACCTAGGACAAAAATTTCCTTTTATTTGCAACAAATAAAGTTGTTCCTTATGGGAGATGCCTTGACCCTTTAAAGTTTATAGCTTAACTTTCTTTTTAAATGAAATATGAAGTAATCATTATTGCATTAGAGGATATTTAACCATTGGAAACCTGTAAATCGGAGGAATTTGATAGAGTGTCAAGGATGGTCGGACATTTTCCACCCAGTTCTAGAGTTACAGGTGTTAAGTGCTTCGCAGCTGCTGACATTATGAGGCGCGCAACTTGTGGACCACCTGCAAAACAGGAGGCCGGAATTATATCATCAACACAAAGGGGCTGTTCATAACTAACAACTCTTTATTCTAGGTCACTTCTTAATTATTCATAAATCATAATTGCTGAATGTCCTTCTGCAAAATGCTCCTTCCAAACATGAGAAAGATTACAGGAAAAAAAAATGGCTAAGCTATACATACCTGTAAAAAATATCTTATCCCATTTTAGTTGCAATAGCTGTTCTGATATGTCTTTTCCACCTTCGACAACTTTAATAGCTTCTGGATCCAAGTAAAGAGGTATTGTATTGGCTAGAAAAGAGGAGCATTTTGGTGCTAAGTCTGAAGGTTTGAGGACAACTGTGTTTCCAGCGGAAATTGCTCCAATCACTGGGTCTAAAGCTAGGGCTGCAGATGAAATAGCAAACTAATAAACACAAAGCGACAGTTGTGGACAACCAGCTAAGAGAACCTAGCAGATGTCAATCGAATAATGGAATAGTATAAAATCCATACTGCTTTTGTTCCTGAATTAGTAATATTGATACCGAGTTCAAGGAATTAGTTTCATTGTACAATTACAATAGTAGTCAAAACGATTTTACTCACAGATGGGAAAATTCCAGGATGCAAATATGAGCACCACTCCCAGTGGCTCTGATACTACTGCCCCTCTTGCAGGAAAGAAAACTAATGGTATCCGGCCCTGCTAATATAACATCATCAGTAGCTGCTCAACACCTTAGTTTATAAATTATAGATAATACAAATAGTTGTCAAATGACTGAGAGACATGAATAAAAGAACCTTTTTAACTTTCACTTGCTGGTTAGATGACCAAGAAGCAAGTAAACATAAGAGATATTTACCACACTTTCACGCACAAAGAGTAATAACATACTGCAGTAACCTCATTTTGAAGTCTCAATAAGGTCATAGTATCACAAGGTTTACTTCATTATTACTTCTGGATAGATTGGTTTTGAGCAATTCATTTGAAACTGCAGATTGTTTGTTATTGAATCACTTTTTTGGCGGATGTAATGCAACTCCTGTTGCTACTACTTAACAGACTAATTAGTAACAGAACAATTCAATTCTAGATCTGTTTCCTTCGAAGTCATTTTCAAAAAATTCTTGGTCTGCTTGTCTCTGTAAACTGTTTCTAACATCAATAGTAATTTAAACAAGGACCGTTGTAAAATATGACAATACCTGTTTCTACAGTAGCTAACATACTTACTCAAGACAGAAAGGAAGAGAAGTTGTTATAACCAACATCCAAAACCTATTATTAAGGATATGACATCGAAGATGTTTGCCGAATATTGCTTTAACAGTTAAGGATAATTTTATTTATTTCACAGGGGGGAGGGCAGAATTACGAACCTTTTGAGGGGCCATCCACTTCTCAACACAGCGGAAAGCATTGGTAGCTGATTTTTTCACCACCCCAACCTGAAATGAGTGGAAAACCAAACTCTGGTCATATGATGAATCACTAATTAAATAAACCAAATTTAATTGTCTAAAACTCTTTGATAATATGAATTTCAAGTGTATATGCCATTTATCTGGCATGATAGGTTGATCACTATCGGAGTAGTGGTTAATTTTGGTCCTACTCCTGAGGTAGGATCAACTAGCTCAGCATGTGCAAATCAGAATTCAGAAGACACAACAAATTCCCGAGATGCCTGACCAGCGTGCCTACCACTTATCAGGCCCGTCCCACCCAATTATACCTGCCTGCTCCACATCTCCACTTCGGATTAAATCCAAAACAACCGTTACTGCTCTACGTTTCTCTTCGGATTCCAAGATTCGTGCAACCATCTCCCACAAATCAAGAGGCTACAAATGAGGAATCGTTTTCAACCCTAGCTAGCTATTGGAGGTCCTCTAATAAAGGGGATCATCAAATTCTTGACCAACTACACTCTACTGAGCTCTACCGCTTCCTTACACTTCCGCTCTTAGCTCAGCTCTTGAATCAATGCCTCCGGTATTATATCATCACCAAGTTCTTTACAGCTTTCATTCTCTACTTTTTTTAATCTTCTTTTTTACGATTAACTTTCTATTCAAGCTGCTACTGCCTTGTTATTCGTAATTGTTGGATTTTTAGCATCCACATATCACATCCAAATTATCCAACCTTCCATTTCAGGAAACAGCTAATCATACTGTTGGGTGCGAATAAACAAAGTCTACATGTAAAGTGGAAAAGAAAAATGATCTACTTACTATGAGTTGGATATTTTTAATGGTGCGAGGCTTTTTTTAGGAAAGCGTACGAGCTTGACCCAAAATAAGACAATATCACATCATGTCAGGTCGTTTTAGCCTAACACATATAGATATCAACTTACTTTGAGCTGGTATATTACAGAAGCAAAATTTGCACTCTTAATAGTTTGAAACTGAGCTCGTAAACATTAACAGTGTACGAAACAGAAGCACCAGGTGCATAAATCAGTTGAAGAGATTTTTTATTTTTTATTTTTGAAAAAAAAAAGAGAGAGAGAGAGAGAGAGAGAGAAAAAGTAGGTACTGACTTCATCACGATAAGCTTCAACAGGGTGCTTTCCAAGATCCTGTCTAAGTGCTTCAAAGATTTTATCTTCATTTTCAGCAAGGAGGTTGAGAAGGGCTTGAAGCTGTGCTTTCCTCCATTCAACCCCTCTTGTTCTTCCTCCTCTGAATGTTGTTCTCACTTCACCCAACATTTCTTCGACTCTATCCATATCTTCAAATTTACTCAAACAAACACTCTTCTTTCCCCAATTCGATCAGTTTTTATTAAGGAACTCTTCCATATGCAGCATATGTCCGTTCTCCACTAATTTTGCCCTCAAGTCTTTTGCAAGCATTAAGTATCACGTGGCATTTCAAGTGTTTTTATTTGTAGTTTTGTACAGTTTATTTCGGGGTAATATTTCCACACCGTTTTAGGATGATGTGGGCTGCTAGTTTTTTAACACTATAAATGACAAATAATGAAAAATTTGACTCAACTATATTGTCGATACATTTATTAGGGGAAAGAAATTAGCAACAACATTGAAGACATCATTTAGTTTGATTAGTACTAATCCATCGTTTTAATTTATTTAAACTTATTTTCTTTTTAGTCCGTTCAAAAAAGAATTTTTTTTTTCATATTTGAAAATAATTTATATGTGTGCAATAATACTGTGCTTCATTTTATACTACAAATTTAAAAGTTTTCTTTTTAAAAAAAAATATTTTGTGCCCAATCAAATAGGTTCACATAAATTGAAATGGAGAAAATAAGATACTACAACTATTTTGTCCTCTTCAAGTTATAGGCGGATCCAAGATTTAAATTTTATTGGTTCAAATTTGCAATTCTATCATATCTCATCTAATTTAATGGGTTTAAAATTTATTATTTGTACATATTTAATAATTTTTGGACAAAATAATAGGGTATAAGAAAAAATTATGAGTTCAACCGAACCCATAGCTATTACACTGAATACGCCTCTGCTTCAAGTGGTTACTTAATAAATGATTGGTAAAGACTGTCCTCTACACCATCTAACATAACTTTACAATCAGATGGGAGTTTACTTGAGACGTTTTTTACAACACCTTCCGAAAAAAGAGAAATAAAATAGAGAGAGAGACAGAGAGTTATGTCTTTATTGTGACTAATTTAGACTACAGTAGTAGAGTACTTGACGAATTATCGCATGCCGTATGAAATTGATTTTTCTTGCCTCTTAAAGCTCCCATGCAGAAGGCTCACCTAACAAAATTGATCAAGTAAAAGAACAGGTTGCCCTTATTAATTAGAGTGCCAGGTGCGGGTTCGGCCGAACTTAGCAGCTTTGATTTGAATATTTTATTTGTCTTAAAAATTTATTAAATATGTATAAATTATTAATTTAGACCCAGTAATTTAAAACGATTAGAATTCCAAACTCATAAGTTTAAATCTTGGCCTCGCCTTTGATTATAGTCTTACTTTTTATATACTTTTTCCAGTTTTTTGGATGGAGTGAGCTCCTAATTAGTAAGAGAGGAAAATATACAAGAGGAAGAGGAACAGCCTCTTATGGAATTCGAACTGTGCACCTACCTACAGTGAAAGCGGAGTTGTAATCACTAAATTACAACTCTAATTTCTCTGTCTCTATATTATGTATGTCTTTTATTCAATTTTTTTTTATTACTTTACCATCGAATATTTGGATGGTATTGTACGTATTCTTTGTTTGGTATATTTCATTTTGTTATTTAAACTTTGTTTAACCATATTAGCACTTCTAATAAATTATTTGGGGTACCTGGTTTTATAAGTACCTAATTTTTCAGTCTGAAATTATAAATATCCACAAATAAAAAGAATCTCCAAAATATGTTTGATTTAGATAGTTTATGACCTAGAAAAAGTTACGCCGGCAAGCATTAATAGCAAGATGCAGTGGTATACGACAACGTATCTCCCACGCCTTTTCTCATTGGCCCCTCCAGCAATAAGTAATTAATTTACTAGGAGAATACTTATATCCAAATTGATTCAATAGTCAAAGTCTTGAATGTCTAACTACTTTGTTTGGTCGAATATAAAACTCATATTGCAATTAATATTATGGTTGAAGAAACAAGCAATATCACATCCCAAATAGTAGAAAAGGAAAAACCTACTATCTCTATTTTTAACTTTTTTGAAAGTGGATATATTGCTAGGCCTTGCTCGTTTTAATTAAAGTTAAGATATCTAATTTTGTGTTTTAATTTGGCTTGGCATGAAATCTAAGACTGTTGTATACGGCTAAAACCGATTTTCGACCTTTGCATGATTAGTCAAGATTGGAATGTAATGGACCGAAGGTTGTCTTCATAATATCGAAACGATATCTGAAGCCAGATTACCACGCTCAAGTTTCGGGGACCAATTAAATACCGAGCTCGATTCTAAATCGAACTATGATGTGAGGCGGTGTTATCGAGCTTAAGAGCTAGAGACTGACCAATACCGAGCCAAAATCAATACCGGGCCCGAGCCAATATCGAGTTCGAGCCAATATCGAGCTCTAAACATGGAAATCGACCAACACCAAGTCCGATCTAGATCGAGCCAAGAGACAAGAGCCGTTACAGCCGCACTAAGGGAGAGAATCTCGGCGGGAATTAGGAAAAAACTAATCTATCATGGGATCCCCAATATGTATTTTTAATTATATCTAAAGTATGATCCCTCCACTATAAGAGGAATAGTTATTATTTCTGTAGAGATCCAACATTGAAGGCATTCTTACACTTTTATATTATTCACAGAGAAAATATACTGATATTGATATAGAGATTATCCTTTTTTGGGCTTAGTACATTGATTCATCTTGCTTGTTCATAAAACATCTTCCACTCAGTTTGGTTTGTATTTCATTCCTTATACAGTCAATACTCAACACATTTCTACTTATTTTTCAATTTGTGCCAAGTTATACCATGTACCTTTGAACTACGTATAAATTCAACTCTATCCATTTTTTCGGGTAAACAGTTTGGCGCCCACCGTGGGGCTAAGGATAACAGTGGTTGTTTGGTACGAATCTCTACAAAACGCACCATTTTATGCTTGCTCTCGGAAGTATCTTTGATTTTCAGGTTAGAAACAACGATTTCTCAATTAATGGCCCTACCTATCGACAACGAAATTGGCCTTCAAGATGAGAATAACAACTTAACCCCCGGGGGAGGAAGGCCACTCGTCGATCCAGTTGGAGCTCGGGTCGAAGAGCCAATAGACGTTAATTCACATGTGGCCATCGAGGCGAACTAACGTTCCGACCATGAAAATAGCATTCAAGGTGGAACTCGGTCTGCAGCTCAGAATACTTAAAATGCTGAGGAAAACAGAATCAGTTGTCGTATGATTTTCTAAATGTTACAAGCTCAACAAGTAGTGATAGCCCAGTTGTAGAGCTAAACACAGGCACCGACCAGACTCGAGCCCAGTCCACCCCAAGAAGTCACCCAGAAAATAGGGCCAGCCATAGTAAGGTCAAATGAGCAAGAATCGGGAACTAATCCCGAAATCGTTAATATGCTCGAAGAACTTACAAAACGAATAGAGTCGGGAGAAAGGGGGATCGAAGCAAACGACAAAAAAATGAAAACATATAACTCTAGGGTTGATCAGATCCGGGGAGTACCCCCGATATTGAAAGGCTTAGATTCCAAAAAAATTGTACAAAAGCCTTTCCCCCCGAGTGCGGGTCCTAAACCAATCCCAAAAAAGTTTCGCATGCCCGAAATTCCTAAGTATAATGGGACGACCGACCCCAACGAATATGTCACCTCTTACATGTGTGCCACTAAAGGAAACGATCTAGAGGACGATGAGATCGAATCTATATTATTGGAAAAAATCGGTGAAATCCTGTCAAAGGGAGCAATGATATGGTATCATAATTTGCCGTCTAACTCTATCGACTCTTTTGCTATGCTTGCAGATTCTTTCGTAAAAGCACACGCCGGAGCCATAAAGGTCAAGATAAGGAAGTCGGACCTTTTCAAGTTAAGACAGAAGGACAACGAGATGCTGAGAGAGTTCGTATATTGTTTCCAAACGGAACGAATGGATCTACCACCGGTTACTGACGATTGGACTGTACAAGCTTTCACTCAAGGACTGAACGAGAGGAGCTCGATGGCTTCACGATAGTTGAAAAAGAACTTGATCGAGTACCCGGCTATTACTTGGGCCGATGTACACAGTCGATATCAATCGAAGATCAGAGTTAAAGATGACCAGTTGGGGTCTAGGTCCGTTATTAAAAGGGACATTAACCGAGAACTTAGGTCGAATAAGGATCGATACCGACCGTATAACATAGATCGAAGGGGTAGCGAACCTTCACGCAACCCCGTTTAAGGCAAAATGAGAAGTGACCGAGGCCAGGGGTCTCGGGGGATGATGAACAGGAATGGGTTCGACATGCATATCGGACCTAAGGAAGCACCATGGTTATCAGAGTATAACTTCAACATCGATGCATCCGCCATCGTGTCGGCTATCGGACGCATCGAAGCTACTAAATGGCCTCGACCTCTGCAGACCGATCCTGCCCAGAGGAATCCCAATCAAATATGTGAATATCATGGTACTCATGGCCACAGAACGAAAGATTGCAGGTAACTGAGAGAAGAGGTGGCCCGGTTATTCAATAAAGGGCACATTCGAGAATTTTTAAGTGACAGGGCCAAAACCCATTTCAAAAATAGGAATTTCAGTAGGCAAAACGAACAGGAAAAGCCACAACAATCATCCACATGATCATCGGTGGGATCGATATCCCTCAGGGGTCGGTGCTTAAATGCACTAAGATATCGGTTATAAGAGAGAAGCGACCTCAAACTCAGGGTTACACACCCATAGGAACCATGTCCTTTAATGATGAAGATGCAGAAGGAGTCATACAACCTCACAATGATGCACTGGTAATATCCGTACTTATGAATAAAACTCAAGTTAAACGTGTGTTAATTGATCCAGGTAGCTCGGCCAACATTATTAGATCTAAGGTTGTAGAGCAACTCGGTCTACAGGACCAGGTCGTGCCCGCAACCTTGGTTCTAAACGGATTCAATATGGCATGTGAAACTACTAAGGGAGAAATAATCCTGCCAGTTAACGTGGCCGGGACCATCCAAGAAACGAAGTTCCACGTGATCGAAGGCAATATGAGATACAACGCCCTGTTCAGAAGATCGTGGATCCACAATATGAGGGTTGTACCCTCGACCCTCCACCAGGTTTTGAAGTTCCCAACATCGGAGGGAATCAAAACGGTCTACGGGGAGTAACCGGCCGCTAAAGAAATATTTGCCGTCAATGAAGTGATTCCTATATCATCATTATCATCAGCTAAAGGATCGGATTCGAAGGGGGAATGAAATACCAAATAGCAATCACAAACATCAGCTTCGACCCAACTAGAGAATCAGAAGACTGACGAAGATGATGAAAATGGGGTCCCTCGATCCTTCGTGGTCCCCGATGATTCCGACGCTACCCAATCAACGGTCGAAGAACTGGAGCAAGTCATACTAATCGAATATATGCCCGAAAGAAAGGTATACCTAGGCACGGGGTTAGACCCTGAGCTCAGAAAAAAGCTTATTCAATTTCTTATAGCTAACATAGACTGTTTCGCTTGGTCCCATCTTGACATGACAGGGATCCTACCGGGAATTACCACTCATAAGCTAAGCTTGGACCCAAAGTGCCACCCGATAAAACAAAAAAGAAGGCCCCTGTCCGAGGTCAAACATTCCTTCATCAAAGACGAGGTAACCAAACTTCTTAAAATAGGGTCCATTCGGGAAGTAAGATATCCCGAATGGCTAGCAAATGTGGTGGTAGTCCCTAAAAAGGGGGAACAAACTTAGAATGTGTATAGATTATAAAGACCTGAATAAAGCATGCCCTAAGGATTCTTTTCCTTTGCTAATATCGATCGTATGATCGATGCCACGGCCGGCCATGAGACTCTCAGTTTTCTCTATGCCTATTCCGGGTACAACCAAATACAGATGAACCAGGAGGATCAGGAAAAGACTTCGTTTATCACTAAGTACGGGACTTATTATTATAATGTAATTTCATTCGGTCTAAAAAATGCTGGTGCAACTTATCAACGCCTAGTAAATTGAATGTTTGAAAAACAAATAGCAAAATCCATGGAGGTTTATATTAATGTCATGTTAGTTAAATCCCTGCGAGCAGAGGACCACTTAAAGCATTTTCAGGAAACTTTTGACATACTAAGGGAATACAATATGAAGCTCAATCCCGAAAAATATGTATTCGGAGTTGGCTCGGGCAAGTTTCTCGGTTTCATGGTGTCTAATAGAGGAATCGAGATTAACCCCGATAAAATCAAAGCAATCGAGGACATCACAGTGGTAGATAATATAAAGGTTGTACAAAGGCTAATGGGACGGATAGCCGCCCTGGGATGATTCATTTTGATATCCTCGAATAAGAGTCACCGGTTTTTCTCTATGCTTAAAAAGAAAAGCAATTTTGCTTGGACTCCGGAATTTCAGCAGGCTTTGGAAGAGCTAAAACGGTATTTATCGAGCCCTCTGTTGCTTTATACCCCAAAGGCAGACGAATAACTTTATTTGTATCTAGCTGTCTCGGAGATAGCGGTACGTGGAGTCCTAATTTGAGAAGAACGAGGTATGCAATTTCCTATTTATTATGTCAGTCGAACTTTAGGTGAGGCCAAAACTAGATATCCGCACTTAGAAAAAATAGCGCTTGCTTTAATAAGCGTCTCTAGAAAACTAAAACCATATTTCAGTGCCATTCGATACATGTTGTAACAACTTATCCTCTACGAAATATTTTACACAAACCTGAGCTTTCAGGTCGATTGGCCAAATGGGCCATAGAGATTGGTGGATACGACATCGAGTGTCAACCTCGAACCGGTATCAAATCTCAAATCTTAGCGGACTTCGTGGCTGACTTTACGCCGGCCTTCGTACCCGAGATTGAAAAAGAATTACTGATAAAATCGGGTACCTCTTCGAGAGTCTAGACCCTCTTTACAGACGGTGCCTCGAACACAAAGGGGTCCGGACTGGGCATCATACTGAAATCGCCCACAGGTAATGTGGTTAGACAGTCTATTAAAACTACAAAATTGACTAACAATGAGGCCGAGTATGAGGCCGTGATTGCAGGTCTCGAACTAGCCAGAAGTTTGGGGGCCGAGGTCGTGGAGGCTAAATGTGATTCCCTCATCGTGGTAAATCAAGTCAATGGGACTTTTGTAGTTGGAGAAGATCGAATGTAGATGTACTTGGATAAATTACAAGTGAATCTACATCGATTCAAAGAATGGACTTTGCAATATATACTTCGAGAGCAGAACAGTGAGGCCGACGCTCTTGCGAACTTAGGTTCATCGGTCGAGGATGACGAACTCAACTCGGGGACTGTCGTGCAACTCATGAAATCGGTAATTGAAGAAGGTCATACCGAGATAAACTCCACAAGTCTAACCTGGGATTGGAGAAACAAATATATAGAGTACTTCAAGAACGAGAAACTTCCATCGGATCCAAAGGAATCGAGAGCTCTACGCACAAAAGCTGCATGATTCACCTTATCCAATGATGGAACGCTGTTTAGAAGGACGTTCGATGGTCCACTGGCAATATGTTTGGGACCGGAAGATACCGACTATATCCTACGTGAGATTCACGAGGGCACTTGTGGGAATCATTTCGGTGCCGATTCATTGGTCCACAAAATAATTAGAGCAGGATATTATTGGATCGATATGGACAAAGATGCAAGGGAGTTCGTTTAAAAATACGATAAATGTCAAAGACATGCGCCCATGATTCATCAACCCGGAGATCTTCTCCACTCGGTCCTATCTCCTTGGCCTTTCATGAAATGGGGAATGGACATCATCGGCCCCCTCCCATCGGCCCCAGGTAAGGCTCAGTTTATTTTGTTTATGACTGATTATTTCTATAAATGAGTTGAAGCACAGGCTTTCGAGAAAGTCAGAGAAAAGGAGGTGATAGACTTCATTTGGGACCACATCATATGTCGGTTCAGAATGCCATCCGAGATTGTATGTGATAATGGAAAGCAATTCATCGGAAGCAAAGTAAGTAAATTTCTCGAAGACCACAAAATCAAAAGGATCCTATCAACACCTTATCATCCCAGTGGGAACGGACAGGCTGAATCGACCGACAAAACCATCATCCAAAATCTTAAGAAAAGATTAACCAACGCTTAAGGAAAATGGAGAGAAATACTACCCGAAGTTCTATGGGCATATCGCACAACATCGAAATCGAGTACCGGAGCAACACCATTCTCGTTGGTTTATGGCGCTGAAGCTCTTATCTCGGTTGAGGTCGGAGAACCTAGCATCAGGTTTCGATATGCAACAGATGAGTTCAATAACGAGACTATGAACACGAGCCTAGAATTATTGGACGAAAAAAGAGAAGCGACTCTCATTCGATTAGCCGCCAAAAAACAGCGGATCGAAAGGTATTATAATCGAAGAACCAATCTTCGATATTTTAAAATCGGGGACTTAGTGCTAAGGAAAGTCACCCTCAACACCCGAAATTCAAATGAAGGAAAACTGGGTCCGAATTGGGAAGGACCATATCAGGTTCTCGAAATCGTCGGAAAAGGATCCTACAAGCTCGGTGTAATAAACGACAAACAACTACTAAGCAATTGGAATGTGTCGCACCTAAAACGATACTACTGTTAAGGTACGACCCTCCTATGTTCATTTATATTTCAAAATTAACCCTTGCGAGTGTTCGATCAGAAATAAGGATGGATTATTCAACTCGAAGCCTTAGGCCTGAAAGCACGCGTTGCACTCTTTTTCCCTTAGACCGGTTTTGTCCCAAATGGGTTTTTCGGCAAGATTTTTAATGAGGCAACCATTGATCGTGCTAACCTAGAACAATTCAACAGTATCCGAGGCCTCTTTACAATCAACCTCGAATACTGGGGGGAATTACCCTCGAATATATCAAGTTCAATTATCAAGTTCGATGCAAGTTACTTCATGACAACAGGGTTTCGATAGGAAAAATTGTAAGAGCCAAATGGTCAAAACGAACCATGCTCATATAGTTTGCTCAATCCCTGGTACAGAACATAAACATATGTATAATGACAGAGAATTTTCTTCTTTGCCGATATCTTATATCTCATAATTCATCCTCTATTTCGCGATCTATTCTCCATAAATCGGGGACTGCCAACCGAAAAATCGTCGAGATCTAACCCCACATAAGTCTACGGGCTACATTACATCGAGTTATAACAATCACTCACTCGACCATAAATCCTACAGGCTACATTACTTTGAGTTCGAGCAATCACTCACTTGACTATTAATCCTACGAGCTACATCACTTCGAGTTCGAGCAAGCACTCACTCGACTACCAAGTCTAAGGGCTAATCTTATTTCGAGTTCGAGCATGCACTCACTCGACTACCAAGCCTAAGGGCTAATCTTATTTCGAGTTCGAGCATGCACTCACTCGACTACCAAGCCTAAGGGCTAATCTTATTTCGAGTTCGAGCAAGCATTCACTCGACTACCAAGCCTAAGGGATAATCTTATTTCGAGTTTGAGCAATCACTCACTCGACCATAAAGCCTAAGGGCTACTCTTACTTTGAGTTTGAGCAAGCACTCACTCGACTACTAAGCCTAAGGGTTAATCTTATTTCGAGTTCGAGCAAGCACTTACTCGACTATTAAAGCCCACGGGCTACATTACTTTGAGTTTGAGCAAGAATTCACTCGACTATTAAGCCTACGGGCTACATCACTTTGAGTTCGAGAAATCACTCACTCGACTATTAAAGCCCGCGGGCTACATTACTTCGAGTTCGAGCAAGCACTCACTCGACTACTAAGCCTAAGGGCTAATCTTTTTTCGAGTTCTAGCAAGCACTCACTCGACTACCAAGCCTAAGGGCTAATCTTATTTCGAGTTCGAGCAATCACTCACTCGACCATAAAGCCTAAGGGCTACTCTTACTTCGAATTCGAGCAAGCACTCACTCGACTACTAAGCCTAAGGGCTAATCTTTTTTCGAGTTCTAGCAAGCACTCACTCGACTACCAAGCCTAAGGGCTAATCTTATTTCGAGTTCGAGCAATCACTCACTCGACCATAAAGCCTAAGGGCTACTCTTACTTCGAATTCGAGCAAGCACTCACTCGACTACTAAGCCTAAGGGATAATCTTATTTCGGGTTCGAGCAAGCACTCACTCGACTATTAAAGCCCACGGGCTACATTACTTCGAGTTCGAGCAAGCACTCACTCGACTATTAAGCCTACGGGCTACATCACTTCGAGTTTGAGCAATTACTCACTCGACCATAAAGCCTAAGGGCTAATCTTATTTCGAGTTCGAGCAAGAACTCACTCAACTACCAAGCCTAAGGGCTAATCTTATTTCGAGTTCGAGCAAGAACTCACTCAACTACCAAGCCTAAGGGCTAATCTTATTTCGAGTTCGAGCAAGCACTCACTCGACTACCAAGGCTAATCTTATTTCGAGTTCGAGCAATCACTCACTTGACTATAAAGCCTAAAGGCTATCCTTACTTCGAGTTCGAGCAAACGCTCACTCGACTATTAAGCCTAAGGGCTAATCTTATTTCAAGTTTGAGCAATCACTCACTCGAGCATAAAGCCTAAGGGCTACTCTTACTTCGAGTTCAAGCAAACGCTCACTCGACTATTAAGCCTAAGGGCTAATCTTATTTCGAGTTTGAGCAATCACTCACTCGACTATTAAGCCTAAGGGCTAATCTTATTTCGAGTTTGAGCAATCACTCACTCGACCATAAAGCCTAAAGGCTACCCTTATTTTGAGTTCGAGCAGATGCTCACTCGACTGTTAAGCCTAAGGGCTAATATTATTTTGAGTTCGAGCAATCATTCACTCGACCATAAAGCCTAAAGGCTACTCTTACTTCGAGTTCAAGCAAACACACTCGACTATTTTTTAAAGTTCGAGCAAATGCTCACTCGGTTATAAAGACTACAAGGTCCGACTTCGATCAAATTGCCTAAAGCCTCGAACTTATAGAAACTTTCATAAGGCATGAATGAAACAAAATTTTCATAAGGCAGAAAATGAAATAAAGACAAACCGGGAAAGGAAACGATCTTCATATATATGAGTATTTACAAGGTCCGATTTGGACCCTACACAAAAAGATCAAAAACAAAAAAACCCTAAGGTTCCTGATTATCTCCGGGAGCAGTCTCTTCTCCATCGAGCTCCTCCCCGCTCTCAGACCCGCTCTTTCTCTCACCATCATCATCGGAAGCCAGGGCTCCAGCATCAGCTTCAAGCTCTTTAGCCTTTTTTTATCTCTTTAGTGAGATCAAAACCTCGAGCATGGATATCCTCGAGGGTTTCCCTCCGAGATTGGAATTTGGCGAGTTCAGCAACCCAATATACTCGAGTTTGAGCGGTCTCGGCTGCTTTTCTTTCTTGTACTTGAGCGGCTTTGGCATCGGCCCGATAGACGGCCACGAATGCATCCGCCTCAGCCTTTACTTTTTCAGCTTCAGATTTGGCCTTGGCAAGTTCAGAAGCCAACCTAGCTTCAAGCTCATCTATTTTTCTTGATTGAACCAAGCTCCTCTCCTTCATGCCTTGAAGTTGACTTTCGGCCCATGATAATTGGGATTAAGCAACCTCTTTCTCTGCAGCAAGGCGGTCCATACCTTCTTTCCACCCAGGTCTCCACATTTATTATATCGACCTCCTCACAGAGTTGCCCGATCATCTCGAGCTTCTGCTGCAGCTGTGAGATCGAAATATTAGACTCCGATCCTGAATCGAGCCCATGAGTTTTTAAGATTTTTATTACCTGCTCGGTCAGATCGGTATGATATTGGTGAGCCTTGATTAACTCGGCTTGGAGGTCCTTGGTATCCTCTTCTTTTTGCTCACAAAGAAGTCTTAGGGTATTTCTCTCCTCCGTAAGCCTTCGGAGGTCGGCCTCGTACCGACTCAGCTCAGCTCGGGACCAAGAACATGCTTCCCTATGAAGCGCTGAGGCCTACGCAGAAAGAAAAGAAGTTAGAAGAGAAAAACAAACACAAAGATAATACCAATCAAGAGAGTTAAGGATTACCCGATTCAGATCTCGCTGCACTTCGTTAAAAAGGCCAAATGCCTCACCCAAGTCCTTCCTAGAACTTCCACATCGCTTAGGCTGGTAGCATCTTCGACCCCAGTAAAATAATCACGAAAGGGATCCTTCCTGTAAGCACGTAATTTTTGACCCGCGCAACTTTTAAAAGTAGTATTTTTAAAATATTTACTTATTTTTAATTTGATAGGATTTAGCCTATTTTTCACTTTTAATCTAATAGTAGAACATAAAATTCGAAAACACAAAAAAAAATATAGTTTCACTTTGTTATTTACCTCATTACATATCTTTTTCAGAATATTAGTATTTTTGGTAGAAGTATTATTTTAATTTTGCGATGATTTTAATCTAATCCTATTTTTATTTTTAGTATAATATTTGAAAGAAATACCAAAAATAGTTTTGTTTTAAAGGTTAGTTTTATTTTAATAGTTATTTCTACTTAAGTAGGGCTAACTAATATTTTAGTTGTATTTTATCTTTATTTTTTAATTTAATAGGCAAGAGTTGATATGGGGTGGATAAAATTTTGGTTAATTAGGCCCATTCTTCCCAACCCATTAGCTCACTCTCCACTTAAAATGCAAGATTTAATATTAGCCATTTATTCTCCTCTAATCCAATAGCCATCATCCCTTCCCACTTCCATATAAAATACCCAATTATGGAAACCCTAAAAGATCCCTCCAACCTAGCAGCACCTCACCTTAATCCCTAAGCTTGCTGCCGCCTCCAACTTCCCCAAATCAAAGACCCTCAAAATATAACTTTCTAACATCCAAGCAAACACACATAGAGAGGAAAAAGAGAACAAAATAGAGGGGATAGAGTAGACGAATAAAAACAGAGGAGATTAGAGAAAAGAGTCACGAAAAAGCAGAGTGAGAACGGACAGAAGGGAATTAATTTTTGACAGAAAACTTTGGGGATGGAAAAAAGAGAATTAGGGTTTTAGTCTTGATTTCCAATCTTTCCCTTCTAGTTTTCTTGTTCGTTCATATATAAACAGAAATAAAAAAAAAATCGATTTTCGGCTTCTCAAATTTGAGAAAGTGCACTTCAGTTTCTGATTTTGAGCTTATCTCGTGGAGTTGATTTGAATTCGAGATGGAGTTTGATTGAATACTGTTGGGTTTGCAGTGCCGATTCGAAGTCCGTTCGTGGTTCGGATCGTGTTTCTGTTGCCGTTTCAAATTCCGGACGTAGATTCGTCTCGCTCGTATAACTGCTGAAATTTCAGTCAATTAAATCTCCTCATTCAGGTTCTTCTTGATTCTCTCTTATCTCATGAATGGTGTGATTAAAGTATGATAAGAGATGTGGGTTAAAATGGGTTTAAAGGTTAAAAAAAAAATTGGTATAATTGTTGAGAACAAATTTACCGGGATTGAATGGAATATTGATCTAAGAAGATTTTCTTTTTATCTTTATGTTTAGACATACTCAGACCTTTTGGACTCGTTTGTTGTCGCTGATTTTGGATTCATTTGAGTATTATTTCAGTGTATACCTCAATTACTTTTGGGTATTTAAAAATGGTTTGAGAAGAATAGTATTTCGATGTTTGTTCTGTTTGGATTTTAGAACAATAGATGGCATTTAGGAGTCGACGGGGTTACAAATGGATTTTTATATGGCTCTTATCATACCTTTAATCCATGTTTTGTTATTTTGTCTCATGTCGTTATCTTATTAGAGTCTTTTACCTGTTAGCCAATCATATTTTATATATTTCTTTCTTGAGTGCCACAAATTTTGTCAATAGATGTGAGTTTGCTCATGAATGACTATTGGGTTGTGGGAGTAGGGAATGACCAAAGCCCATTAGCAATTAATAGTTCTCATGTTTTAGGATTGGGCTTGGTCAAATGCATGAAATAAGAAATGAGCATGAAATTAATTTCTAATTTTTTATTTCCTTTAGTTTTATTTATTTTACTTTTATTACATTGTCCGCTAGGAGCATGCTTAGGCTGTCAACATTTGGGTAGGCAAACTTTTGGGGTGTTTATGTTTTAATTTTTTCGAGGTGAGAGGTCGTTCCCTTTAGTTCGTATTCAGGGGAATGCCCCAAAGACTTTGTATATATTTTTATTCGGGGTATGCCCCGTAGTATCATGTATTTGGAGGCCGCGACGAACCTCGTAGAAAAGTATAGTATATATTAGTATTTAGGACTTTAATTTACTTTTCTTTTTCTATTTTCTTTTATTAGGTGGGGACAACCCCGAGCCTCTTGTGTGTTTATTTTTTTTTTGTGTGTTTTTGCTTCAGTTTGAGTATCCTTTAAAGCCAACTAGATCATGTATGCAACCGTGACCTTCACGGAACTTGGGGAATGCCTAACACCTTCTCCCCGAGTCAAATGAACCCCCTTACTTGGAATTTCTGGTGCAGTCAGTTTTAGAGTCAATTATGTTTTGAAGAAAAATTGTTACTTTAAAAAATGGTGACCTGCCACACCGAAACCAAATGTCAGGTGGCGACTCTGAAAATCCTTCGAAATGCAATCCTTTTTTCACTTTCATGATTGAAAACCCTTTGAGCTTTAAAATCACTTTATCTATTTTTAAAGAGGGTTAGTAAGGATGAAAAAAAAAGGGTGTGACAGCTTTGGCGACTCTGCTGGGGATTTGCAGGTTCGAGCTGGTACTTGATCTTGTTGGCTTTTTAGAATATTCGGTTGTGGTTTTTATGATTTTATTTGCTTTATTTGATTTTTATTTTTGCTTATGCGTTTTATTATTTGTTAGTTGTTTACGTTTTTACAGTTTTTCCTTTATGTGTTACTGCTTTATAACTGTCATCATTTGCATTACCCGGTCAATTCTTTCTGCAACAAGTCTCGTAGTACGCATCGCGTACACGAACTCTTTGTTGAGTCACCCTTATTTTAGGAGGGGGGGAGAGGGCGTCGGACGTATGGAGTGGGTGGAAAGCTTGAGCAGCCACCATCGACCATATGCTCCCCCGAGTTGCCTTGTTAGTGAACCTCAAATGTAGGTCAACCTTTAGGTCATTTTTATTTGCATCATATCATTATGACCCAGCAGGGCCCGGTCCTAGGTACGGTGACCTTTGTAGGAAACCTGTCCAAATTGTGTCAAATGGGCCCGCCGGCCCAAAAAGACATTCAATCATCCTATGTGCTAAATGTTGTATCTTTGAGGGTAGAAAGGTCATTTGTCGGACTGATGTTTAGAAAGAAGGGTGAAAAATGAAGCAAGAGAGAATATTGAGGGTTTTGTCACTTTTAGTTTCTTGCCCCGTTTTCTAAAAGAAAAAAACAACAAAAAAATTTTACACTTTCTTATCATTTTCAAAAAAGATAAAAAAAATAGTTTTTCCAAATTATAAAAAAGGTCAAAAAAGATAAAAAAAATTTCTCCCATATCCAATCTTCCCGAACTACGCATACCTGATTCTCGTCTTTCGGGACGGGATACGTAGGCAGCCCACATAGGGTCCGGTCTTCCTAGTTAGTCTTAAGTTCTTGGCTTCGCGGGGTCTTAGCCAAATATTACATGTCTAGCCACGTTAGGCCATATCGGCCATTTTTGCAAAATAGGGATATTTTCGCAAAAAGTGATTTGTTAACCCATGTCTTAGAGTCCTAAGTCTACCACAAGGTGACCTCTCTGTCTAAGGTCCATTCCTATTGAATTTTCATGCTTAGCCATTTTTCGACCACATAGGCCATTTCTGTAAAGTGGGATCATTTTCACAAAGCAACTTTAGGGACCGCGATTCCTGAGAGTTTATGGGCCTTCGTGAGGTGTTTCCATGTTTTAGAGGTCGTCCTAATTGAGTTTTCACTTCTATCCACCTTTTGGCCACGTAGGTTATTTTGCAAAAAATAGCCTAAATCATGTCTTGCATGTGTCCAACATGAAGTGTTATTGTCTCACATAGTGTTCTAAGTCTTTAACTCTATTTGGTCTTATTTTTCTCATAAAGGTATAGATCCATTTGCCGGAGCTTGAGCATGACAGACGCCCCAGGACCATCCAGTCAGGACCACTGCATTCACGAGTTGCTTGAGGATACTTTTATGTTTTGAGTCTGTCATTCATGTTGCCTTTTATTTTTAGTCTTGTACAGTAGTATCGAATCTTTTAGGCGGTGTCAGAGTCTGTCCTAGTCTAGTTGAGTTCGTCGAGTCTTTTATTATCGTATTTTCTATTTTGTATGTGAAAACCAAAAAGAGTTATAAATATTTTTAGTATATTTTGTCCATTACTTTTTCAGAACTACGCTTGGTCTGATTCATGTGGAACATGATACGTAGGCAACCTACATCGGGTTCGATCGAATCATTTTAGAAATTATTTGAAAAAAAAAGAAAGAAAGAAAAAAGAAAAAAAAAGAAGATGAAGTTGTGGGATGTGAAAATTGAGAGAAACTGTGGGATGTAAGAAAAGAGCGATAATCGGAAAAGAAAGATAGGGAAGACATTGAAAAACCAAGGAGCGCAAGGAAATGAAAACGAAGAAGAAAAGGGCAACAAGAGTAAAATTGGGATGATGCCATATGACCTTCGTACCCTCGGAGTCATTTTAGAACCGATAACTGTGACTAGGTGCATTGCACATAATGTGAGATTATCTTATGTTAAATGCCCTAACGCTAATGTGATGGCTTCATTTTGTTCCTCTTTATTATCTTCATTATAACAGAAGGGTGGTTGATTTGTGGTTCTTAAACTGGTAACTCTTTCCTATAACATAAAGTCAAAAAGGAATGGCAGACGACAACAGAGTTGAGTTGGTCGATACTGGTACCCGAAAGTAGTTGGTTGAACAGGACATTGGGTTGGTTGAAGAGGTAAGGATGTTGAGACAACACATGGCGGACATGTATCAGGCTTGGATGACTGGGAAAGCACCACCCCCGCCACCACCTAGCTTCCTAGATGCTACCCTTACCCAAGCTCCGGTCATAGTGTCAAATGATCCACCATATTCTCCAGATTTTCCCACTTATCACAGCTTTCCTAACCTCCCTAGTAGCTCCATCGTTCGTCCTCCAACTACCTTTCCCAAAATTATCCCTCCTGATATTGTTGAGCCCCGCCAACGACAAGTCCCGGTGGGCGTTCCTACTCAATGCTTTCAGCCTCAAAATCGACCCCATGAATATCTCCGTACTCCAGATAATCCTCCCTGATGCTACTTCTCTCCACAAAATCCCCAAAGTCATACCTCACCTCCCCACTACTCTATCCATAATGCACTGCCATACGCTCCACATCCACAGGACTCGCATTGGCCTGCACCACTTCCACAAATGTTTTACCCGCCTCTTCATGCATGTCAACCACCTACCCGCAAGAGGTTCCAACCGAGGCCAGAGTACAAAATAAAAAGGCAACAACAAAGAAAAAAGTCTTTCACTCCTATTGGCGAATCATATGCTAGTTTGTTCCAAAGGTTGAGGCAATTGGACATGTTAAAGGCAATTCAGATAAAAATGCCGAACTCCCTTCCAAAGAATTTTAATTTTTCTCAAAGGTGCGCATATTGCTCTAATGCCCCGGGGCACAGTATAGAAAAGTGTTGGCATCTGAAAAGAGCAGTCCAGAAGCTTATTATTGTAGGTGACATTACCGTGCAAAATGCAGATACAGTAGATACTAGCCAAAGATCATTGCCTGTTCATAATGAGACGTATTTGGTGGGCATAATTTGTGTTGAAAAGGAATATGAGAACTCTTCTGAATCCCTTGGAGGGCCACTTCCCGTGAAATTTTCAGCGGTATCAATCTCGGTTCCAGAAGTTGATCTTAAGAACGAGTTGGCAAAGAGGACCCAAAAACGATCTGATGAGGTCATTGTGATAGAGACTTGTGAAGGTCCTAGTAATGTAGATATGCAACTCAGTGGCTAAGATGTCGAGTTTGGTAATTGGAAAGACAATCCTTTCTTGGCTAGCCAGGGAGGAGTTTTGGTGGTTTATTTTGTTGTCATTTCTGATGTCCGGGTTATTTTAGGGTTATAATCCGGATATTATCTTGAGACTCAAACCCTTCTTCCTTTTATTTTTCCTAGTTCGTTTAGTTGTAGAAACCCGTCTAGTGTTATCTACGATTGTTCCAGGGTTGTAACCCGTGTCTATTTTGCTTGTTTTGTTTTTCAAACTCTTTCACCGTCTGTCTAATTCAATCTCCTGTTTTCTGTTATTTCTAGCCAGTTTTTGTTTAGTTCTCTTTTCCTTTTATAGTCCTTTTCATGGTGACTCTAGTGACATGACATGCATGCGTAATTCTCAGCCTGGTCTTGAAAAGTTAGTCTAATCATGAAGCAATGAAACAACTTTTGAAGATAACAGAGACATTTGAGGGAAATAGGTAATGATTTGGACATTTTGAGATTATTTAAAGCCCGAATTGTGTGAAACTGGGGCAGATAGGTTGGGAAGTTAATAGGACGACAGGAAATTATTACAAAAGAGTGCGTCCCAGATGATTTGAAGCAAGCAACTTGGAGTTCAAATGCATCTCAAGTTACAAGATAAGGCCAAGGGTGTTTGTCCCAAATTGACGGGGGGTATCCATTATAAAGAAGAAATCACCCAAAGAAGGTTCTGTACTTGACAAGGCACTAAAGAAAAGTGGAAGGCATATCAGTGATATCAATGCCGAGGCTACAAAAGAAATGTTGTGCACGATCTTTATTTTTCATCCTCAAGTTGCACGTGTCGTACTTGGTATTTTCAGAGATTGGGAGGCCCTCTTTCAGCTACCCAAACACTTTATACCCTTCAGTACCCTTTTGAGCCTGTGCTGATCTCTTTGATCTCCCCTCTTTTGGAATCAAGTTAGAGTCATAAAAAAAAATAAAAAAAAAGTTCGTGTCCCCATAGGTTTATTTTAGAAAGTTCATTCCAAAAGAAAAATTAAAAAAAAAAGAGAAAAAGAAAAAGAAAAACAAAGAAAAAGAAGAAAAAGAAAAATAGCAACAACAAAAAAGTAGTCTTTTGAACTACGTTCGACCTGATTCTTGTCCCCACAAGATACGTAGGCAGCCTTACCGTTCGGTCGCACCAAATAAAATATTTCATAATTCCATGAAGTCAAGAGTGGGGCAACTTTCTTAGAAATTCCATCTAAAGAAAAAAAGAAGAGGTTCAAATTCTCTTGTTTTATAAACCGGGGCAAAGTTTTAAAATAGATTCCAAAAGTTGTAAATAAATTAAACATTTTATCTTAGTTTGAATTTGAGCCTTCATGCCTTTCTTTCTTTCTAGACCTGTCCAAAAGCCACATTACAGTCCAAAAAGACCTCCCAGATGATCTTTGAGAGTGCCGAGTTAGACATGCGAGGAGCATATGATATTTTTACCATGGTTAATGCTTTGTCATCTGCAGAATCAGAGAAAATTAGAAGAAAAGAACAAAATGAGAGAGTCTTATCGGTAAAAACCCTCACGGGCACCATAAAGTGACGGTGAGTTGAGAGAAAGAACAAAATGAGAGAGGCTTGATAGTGAAAACCCTTCAAGGCACTACAAGTCGACTGAGGATCGTGAATTAGATAGGACAATTGGAGCATTGAAGCCTAGTTTCACAACTTAGAGGTATGACAAGAATGAAAGATTAGACTTGCTTGATAGATCAGGTCACTTAATCCAAGATGCACGTCATGATCATTAGAGTTGGTGTTACATCAGATAACTTTCTACTTTGTAATTCTTTTGTTAGATGTCATATCTTTCCACTGTCCCCTTACTTTGTTCTTCTTGCTTTGTTTAAGTCCTCTTTTTGAGTCTGCTCTGTCAAAACAAGTGAGAAATGACTTCAAAATTTGCTACCAGCTTTCCAATTGCATAAAGCGGAGTGTGACTAGCATATCAAAGTGGCATAAGTCAAGGAAAAGTGGCATTAGTACTGAGTTGATAACAATTGAAGTGATTTGGGATTCATGTGAAATGCAAAGGTTCGGTAAATGTCAATTCATGGGCACAATGCAATAGATAGAGGATTTGGGCTTGAACGGATCAAAGGTATTTTCTGTGATAAGGGTGACAGAGAAAGTGGTTAGCCAATAACAATCAAGGTCTTCCAAGTTAAAATCAAAGTTATCATGGCAAGTGTAGGAGCAATCGCCCTCAAGATCAAGGCCACAAACCAACCACTATGTTTTAAACTCACAAGTCTTCTTTGCTTGAAACAGGGACGAAGACTATGTCCAAATCAAAGATTGGAAGCTGGAATTTTTCAGGTGTCGTGCCCAAATTTTGTGAGCACAAAGGTTGTTTGAGAATGTTTTTACCTAGTTTAGAAGATCATACCTCCTAGGCATTCTCCCTAGTCGGAAGATTTTTTAGTTTTCCTTAAGTTCAGGGGTCCCGCCTGGAGAATAGGGTCAATTGTTAGTTTCCTTAAGTTTTAATCTTTAGTTTTTCTTGAGTTCAGAGGACCCGCCTGGATAATGGGATTAGTTTTCAAGTTGTCAGGACCCTCCCGGATAATGGGATTTAGGTTTTATGTTCTCAGGACCCTCCTGGATAACGGGATTAGTTTTCAAGTTCTCAGGACTCTCCTGGATAATGGGATTAGTTTTTAAGTTCTGAGGACCCTCCTGGATAATGGGATTTAGGTTTTATGTTCTCAGGACCCTCCTGGATAATGGGATTTAGGTTTTATGTTCTCAGGACCCTCCTGGATAATGGGATTAGTTTTTAATTTCCCAGGACCCTCCTGGATAATGGGATTTAGGTTTTAAGTTCTCAGGACCCTCCTGGATAATGGGATTAGTTTTCAAGTTCTCAGGACCCTCCTGGATAATGGGATTTAGGTTTTATGTTCTCAGGACCCTCCTGGATAATGGGATTAGTTTTCAAGTTCTCAGGACCCTCCTGGATAATGGGATTTAGGTTTTATGTTCTCAGGACCCTCCTGGATAATGGGATTAGTTTTTAAGTTCTCAGGACCCTCCTGGATAATGGGATTTAGGTTTTATGTTCTCAGGACCCTCCTGGATAATGGGATTAGTTTTCAAGTTCTCAGGACCCTCCTGGATAATGAGATTTAGGTTTTATGTTCTCGGGATCCTCCTGGATAATGGGAATAGGTTTTAAGTTTTCAGGGCCCTCATGGATAATGGGATTTAGGTTTTATACTCTCAGGACCCTCCTGGATAATGGGAATAGGTTTTAAGTTTTCAGAACCCTTCTGAATAATGGGATTAGTTTTCAAGTTCTCAGGACCCTCCTGGATAATGGGAATAGATTTTGACTTCTCAGGCCCCTCCTGGATAATGAGATTAGCTTTTAAGTTCTTAGGACCCTCCTGGATAATGAGATTTGATTTTAATTTTTCAGGACCCACATGAAAAATGGGATTCAACTAACACTAACAAATATTCCTGGTACAAACTGGGGCAGAAAATTTTCTTTGTTTTGTCTATTTTGTTGTGATTGCAGGCACCCACCTGAAGAACGAGGGAATTCTTTTCAAAGTTATTTCAAGCTCAAGTCAGTAGCAGTTGCCCACCTGGAGAATGAGTGAATTCTTTTTAGAGTCATTTCAAATTCAAAGTTAGCAGCAGGCGCCCACCTGGAGAACGAGGGAATTCATTTCAGAGTTATTTCAAAGTTCAAGTTAGTAGCAGGCGCCCACTTGGAGAATGAGGGAAGTCGTTTCACAATCTAGTTTTCAAATTCAAGTTGGAGAGGCATCAGGAGCCCGCCTGAAGAACAGGGTCAACTTTCAATATTCAAGTTCAAGTTAGAGAGGCATCAGGAGCCCGCCTGAAGAATAGGGTCAACTTCCAGTTTTCTTCAGACTTAAGTCAGTAGGATGCCCACCTGCAGAATGGGGTCGAATTTTCAGTTTCATGATTGAAGGATCAAGTGGATATTCAAGGAAGATTATTGTCCAAGTTGATTTGTAGGTGCCTTGCCTTAGCCTCGTCACTACTTCGTCGAGGTTAGGCTCGACACTTACCAGTACATGGGGTCGGTTGTACTGATACTGCACTTTGCACTTTCTGTGTAGATTTTGATGCCGGCTCGAGTTGATCGAGATTTTGCTATTGGTCCGCTATCCGGAGACTCAAGGTAGATCTGTCTGCGTTCACAGATCTTGAAGTCTCCGTCTATCTTTTTTGTTCTACTGTTTCTTTCATTGAGACATTTGTATTTTTTTCTGACTATTACTTGTAGCAAATTCTAGAATGCTCGTGAATTATGACTCCAGATCCGGGTGGTAGTAATTAATACAGTTTTATGATATTCCACGCTTATTATATTTTATCTTAGTTAATTATTGTTATTTACTGAATGGAAATAAAGAATTGGTTTAATGATTCTCTAACGTTGGCTTGCCTGGCAAGTGAAATGTTAGGCGCCATCACGGTCCCGTCGGTGGGAAATTTCGGGTCGTGACATACACCATGTAAAAATGTTTCCAGTAAAGCCAGCATCCTGCATACCACAATCTCTCATACAAGAAATAAAGTCACAACTTTTATCAATTCTATAGGGTGTTTCGAGACAAGAAATAGATAGGATTTTGTATTTTTCTTTATTTTTGATGTAATTTTTCCTTTTATTTTTTATGTAATGGCAGGCACCGCGGACCGGAACCTCGACGACACCT
Source organism: Nicotiana otophora (assembly GCA_000715115.1). Classification (NCBI taxonomy): domain Eukaryota; kingdom Viridiplantae; phylum Streptophyta; class Magnoliopsida; order Solanales; family Solanaceae; genus Nicotiana; species Nicotiana otophora. The sequence continues at coordinate 36,857 of AWOL01S0018939.1, read as the reverse complement.
CAATCGGCTCTCCACATCGGTATACTCCATCACTCTTCTCACTTTTGAACTACACGTGCCCTGATTCCTTTATAGCCAAGGATATGTAGGCAGCTCAAATACTAGGGCTCGGTCACAATCTCTTGTCCATCTTTGTTTCGTTTTGAATAAGCGTCGGGTCATAAATCAATTACGTTGCTTATTGTTCTTTGCTCAAAAAACTCTCCGAGTTTCCGAGCAAAGAGGGACAGCTGTAAGCATGTAATTTTTGACCCGCACAGCTTTTAAAAGTAGTATTTTTAAAATATTAACTTATTTTTAATTTGATAGGATTTAGCCTATTTTTCACTTTTAATCTAATACTAGAACGTAAAATTCGAAAACAAAAAAAAAATATAGTTTCACTTTGTTATTTACCTCATTACATATCTTTTTCAAGAATATTAGTATTTTTGGTAGAAGTATTATTTTAATTTTGCGATGATTTTAATCTAATCCTATTTTTATTTTTAGTATAATATTTGGAAAAAATACCAAAAATAGTTTTGTTTTAACGGTTAGTTTTATTTTAATAGTTATTTCTACTTAAGTAGGGCTAATTAATATTTTGATAGTATTTTGTCTTTATTTTTTAATTTAATAGGCAAGAGTTGATATGGGGTGGATAAAATTTTGGTTAATTAGGCCCATTCTTCCCAATCCATTAGGCTACTCTCCACTTAAAATGCAAGATTTAATCTTAGCCATTTATTCCCCTCTAATCCAATGGCCATCATCCCTTCCCACTTCCATATAAAATACCCAATTATGGAAACCCTAAAAGATCCCTCCAACCTAGCAGCACCTCACCTTAATCCCTAAGCTTGCTGCCGCCTCCAACTTCCCCAAATCAAAGACCCTCAAAATATAACTTTCCAACATCCAAGCACACACACATAGAGAGGAAAAAGAGAATAAAATAGAGGGGATAGAGTAGACGAATAGAAACAGAGGAGATTAGAGAAAAGAGTCACGAAAAAACAGAGTGAGAACGGACAGAAGGGAATTAATTTTTGACAGAAAACTTTGGGGATGGAAAAAAAGAGAATTAGGGTTTTAGTCTTGATTTCCAATCTTTCCCTTCTGGTTTTCTTGTTCGTTCATATATAAACAGAAATAATAAAAACAAATCGATTTTCGGCTTCTCAAATTTGAGAAAGTGCACTTCAGTTTCTGATTTTGAGCTTATCTCGTGGAGTTGATTTGAATTCGAGATGGAGTTTGATTGAATACTGTTGGGTTTGCAGTGCCGATTCGAAGTCCGTTCGTGGTTCAGATCATGTTTCTGTTGCCGTTTCAAATTCCGGACGTAGATTCGTCTCGCTCGTGTAACTGCTGAAATTTCTGTCAATTAAATCTCCTCATTCAGGTTCTTCTTGATTCTCTCTTATCTCATGAATGGTGTGATTAAAGTACGATAAGAGATGTGGGTTAAAATGGGTTTAAAGGTTAAAAACAATTTTGGTATAATTGTTGAGAACAAATTTACCGGGATTGAATGGAATATTGATCTAAGAAGATTTTCTTTTTATCTTTACGTTTAGACATACTCAGACCTTTTGGACTCGTTTGTTATCGCTGATTTTGGATTCATTTGAGTATTATTTCAGTGTATACTTCAATTAATTTTGGGTATTTAAAAATGGTTTGAGAAGAATAGTATTTCGGTGTTTGTTCTGTTTGGATTTTAGAATAATAGATGGCATTTAGAAATCGACGGGGTTACAAATGGATTTTCATATGGCTCTTATCATACCTTTAATCCACCTTTTGTTATTTTGTCTCATGTCGTTATCTTATTAGAGTCTTTTATCTGTTAGCCAATCATATTTTATGTATTTCTTTCTTGAGTGCCACAAATTTTGTCAATAGATGTGAGTTTGCTCATGAATGACTATTGGGTCGTGGGAGTGGGGAATGACCAAAGCCCATTAGCAATTAATAGTTCTCATGTTTTAGGATTGGGCTTGGTCAAATGCATGAAATAAGAAATGAGCATGAAAATAATTTTTATTTTTTTATTTCCTTTAGTTTTATTTATTTTACTTTTATTACATTGTCCGCTAGGAGCATGCTTAGGCTGTCAATATTTGGGTAGGCAAACCTTTGGGGTGTTTATGTTTTAGCTTTTTCGAGGTGAGAGGTCGTTCCCTTTAGTTCATATTCAGGGGAATACCCTGAAGACTTTGTATATATTTTTATCCGGGGTATGCCCCATAGTATCATGTATTTGGAGGCCGCGACGAACCTCGTAGAAAAGTATAGTATATATTAGTATTTAGGACTTTACTTTACTTTTCTTTTTCTATTTTCTTTTATTAGGTGGGGACAACCTCGAGCCTCTTGTGTGTTTATTTTCTTTTGTATGTTTTTGCTTCAGTTTGAGTATTCTTTAAAGCCAACTAGATCATATATGCAACCGTGACCTTCACGGGACTTGAAAAATGCCTAACATCTTCTCCCCGAGTCAAATGAACCCCCTTACTCGGAATTTCTGATGCAGTCAGTTTTAGAGTCAATTATGTTTTGAAGGAAAATTGTTACTTTAAAAAATGGTGACCTGGCACACCGAAACCAAATGTCAGGTGGCGACTCTGAAAATCCTTCGAAACGCAATCCTTTTGTCACTTTCATGATTGAAAACCCTTTGAGCTTTAAAACCACTTTATCTATTTTTAAAGAGGGTTAGTGAGGATGAAAAAAAAGGGGTGTGACACTCCCTTCCGTGGCTTCCTTCGACAGAAAGGGTTTTCAAGGCCCGAGCCTCTCGAATCATTTCCTCGAAAAACGAGGAGAGCAGCGGGGATCCTCCAATTTCTATTGCCCCAAGTGAATCACTTGGGGCGTTCTCTCCATCTCGAGGGGCCTCGAAACCAGCTCCCACAGCCGTACCCACTATTGGCTCATTATAGTGGGAGAGAGCCTCGATCCTCGATGACTCGGGGACTTCGACCAATTCTCTTCCCGAGACTCCCTCATCACAAAATAGAATCTTTGCGGCCTTCATCGATTCAGTAGCCTTTGGAGACTCGGCGCTCATTTTCACTCAGGCCACCAGTATGGACCCGTCGTTTTCTTCTTCCTCTTCGTCTTCATCCCTTAGACGCCGAACTGATTCTTCGATCAAAGGGATGGTGTTCTTCTCGGCTTACGAGCCATCTTTGTCTTAAGTGTTGGATCCTCGGAGGTAGAGGCCCTTTTTATTTTGTTGTCCTTCGCCGGTTTTGGAACCAGGGCCAAAGTCTTTTCCTCGCCAGACGGGGGCCTCATAACCGCAGCTTTGCCCAGGCCTACATACAAAACAATTGGTTAAGTATAAGAAAAATATTTTGTTCGAATCATCAAAGACATGGGAAAGAGGCTTATCATGATTTTTGGCCTCCCATCGGCCCTTTGATAAATCGCGCCAGGAGTGCTCGGCATATGTAGAGGTCGAAGTCATGTCCCGTACCCATCTCTTAAGGTTAAGAACTGCACCGGGCATCCAAGAAACTGCTGCTTCAAAGAAAGGATATCGGTGAGAAAGAAACAAAAGGAGCAAAACAATAGGAGCTAACAGTAGAATTATACTTACGCTTCATGTTCTATTCCTCGGGAAATAGCATCTTCTCGGCCGGGATTAGGTCCGAAGTCTTCACTCGAATGAACCTGTCCATTCAGCCCCGGTCCTTGTCCTCGTCTATACTCGAGAACATCACTTTGGTAGCCCGGCGCTGGAGTTTTATTAACCCACCTTGATAGAGGCGGGGGCTGTACAACCTAATGAGATAGTCCAGGGTGAAAGGCATCCCCTCGACTTTGTTCACGAAGAAGCGGATCAGAATAATGATCCGCCAAAAAGAAGGGTTGATTTGGCCTAGAGTTACTTGGTATTGGTGGAAAAAATCGATGACAATAGGGTCGAGGGGGCCCAATGTGAAAGGGTAAGTATACACACTTAGAAACCATTTCACATGAGTAGTAATATCTTCTTCGGGAGCCGGGATTATCACTTCCTTGTCCTTCCAGTTGTAATCTTTCCTTAACTGTTTAAGATGGCCCTCGGTTATCGAGCACATATACCTCGATACTGGCTCGCATCGACCAGGAACCGGCGAAGCTTTGTCGATCTTAAAATCAGAGGTAAGAACATATCCCCCGGGAACACACTCCTCAGGTCGTGGCTCTACCGGTGTTTTGTCGCCGGCGGGCCGCAAAGAAGAAGTTTTTTCTTTTTGTGGAACGGTTTTTGACATTTTCTCCATTGGGATTTGAAGATTGAAGATAGAGGAAGATGACAAGATTTGGTGTTCTAAATAGGGATTTTGCAGTGAAAATCACAAATTTACATATGAAGAACTCAGAAGATACAATAAGAACTTAGTAGATTTGGTGATTGGGGATCTGAAAGTAAAAATATGGTGAAGAGAGGAGCTATTTATAGAATCGGTAATGACGGTTCAATATTAGCAGCGGCCGACCATCTTCTGACACGCGTTTAATGCCTTGGTAACTGGACCGACGGGACAGTTATCAGGTATGTCATGGTCGAGTTCGATGCAAACGTTAGTGTATATCTAGTCATGCCATTGGAAAATCGTGTCGTTTCTCACCACATTCTTTCCGAAAAACAAGGGGACTATCTGTATACGGTCAAAACCGGTTTTCGACCTTCGAATGATTAGTCAAGATTGGAACATAATAGACCTAAGGTCGTCTTCATAATATCGAAATGAGATCTGAAGCCAGGTTACCAAGCTTAAGTTTCAGGGACCAATTAAATACCGAGCTCGATTCTAAATTGAACTATGATGTGAGGCGATGTTATCGAGCTTAAGAGCTAGAGACTGACCAATACCGAGCCAAAATCAATACCGGGCCCCGAGCCAATATCGAGTTCGAGCCAATATCGAGCTCTAAACCTGGAAATCGACCAACACCAAGTCCGATCGAGATCGAGCCAAGAGACAAGAGACGTTACAGCCGCACTAAGGGAGAGAATCTCGGCAGGAATTAGGGAAAAACTAATCTATCATGGGATCCCCACTATGTATTTTTAATTATATCTAAAGTATGATCCCTCCACTATAAGAGGAATAGTTATTATTTCTGTAGAGATCCAACATTGAAGGCATTATTACACTTTTATATTATTCACAGAGAAAATATACTGATATTGATATAGAGATTATCCTTTTTTGGGCTTAGTACATTGATTCATCTTGCTTGTTCATAAAACATCTTCCACTCAGTTTGGTTTGTATTTCATTCCTTATACAGTCAATACTCAACACATTTCTACTTATTTTCCAATTTGTGCCAAGTTATACCATGTACCCCTTTGAACTACGTATAAATTCAACTCTATCCATTTTTTCGGGTAAACAAATGTAAAGAAGATTTTCTAAATTTTATAAACTTAAATTAAAAATGTATATAACATATCAAAATTCAAAAATATCTACTGAATCTTGTGGTATTAAACATGTCAAATCATTCTTACATCGAAGTGTTATTAAGAAAAAATTGAGAATATTAATAACCTAAAATAATACTATATATAGAAGTATAATATTATTTTTTAAATTTACTATTGAAAGTAAGACACACAAATTAATGGAGGAGTATAAATTAAAATAAATATCAACAAAATATTACAGAAAGGTTTAATTTATGTAGTGTTATAAAAATTATTTGTTTGACAATGGTGGTCGGTGGTGAGGGTTGTGAGATGGACTGGTTGTAATTGTGCAATGGTAGGTTGTGCCCGGTGATTGGCGTTGGAGGAGGTAGGGGTGTCAATGGATATTTAAACACCGACTAAATCGATCGAATCATACCGTACCGAATCGATTTTTAGGTTTCTTTTAATAAAATCGTAGGTTTTTATATATTTCTATAACCGTACCGATAATTAGGATAAGTTTTTTATTTTATGAAAATAAACCGAAAAAATACCGAACCTCACCGAATAAATTTACATATAAAAAATATATTTATATATAAGTTTAAAAATAATAAAGCATTAAATATTTTCATGGGACTTGGAATTAGGAACACAGTTACAAGCCAAAAAGTAATTAAAGTCAAAATCCTAATTCTCAACCTATTATGCTACTCATGTTAAAACTAAATTATTTCCAACATATTCACTAGCAAGACACAAGGTATTCTAGGGATTATGAGTAGCAAAGTACTATGTATTGAATATGTTTCATTTCGTATGATTCATATTTATCTTTTTGAATGTTTAATCTTCTCTAGACTTTATTCTTGAGTCCCAGCTTGGTTAATATCTTTCTGCTCGTGTGATTTATATTTTCTTTGTCTTTGCTTAGTGTCTTTTATGCTATTGTAGAATAGTTAATAGATATATACTCTGACCATCTTTCATGTTCTTAATCCATCACCCTTTAAATAGTAAAAACGTATAGAGAGTTTTACTAAGTCCTATAAAAGTACGTATGTTATTTTATTCTACTTTTACTACTTTTACATGACATTTAGAAAAATATCAAAAATTAACTGAACTGTACCGATACCGAAGAGAAACCGACATGATTGAGACGGTTTTGAAAAGTCTAATTTTGGTTATACATAATAGAATAACCGAAAAATTGGTGTGGTACTAATTTTATAAAATAACCGACCGAACCGAACCATTGACACCACTAAGAGGAGGTCCTTGGTGGTAGTTGGCGATGGTTATGCGCGGGAGACTGATTGTAATAATTGTGTGATTGTAATGGTTAGAGTATTGGGTAAAATCTTACCTTCACTATGAATGTTTAAGTGAACGTATCAGTTAAAAAGAATAAAACAAAAATGTCTTAGTAATATTAGATTTTGTAGAAGATCTAAATCATTCAAACTTATTATTAGCAAATAAATGATGGTAAGTAAAAATAATTGCACATATTTTAATGATTTAAATTCAAACTTCCATTCTTTTTTTCTTTTCGGAATTCAAACGTCTATTAGCTAGAACATAGGCATATCTTCCCGACAATCTCGGTTGTAGTCAGTTTGCAAGTCATGAACTGAATTATGTCAAGAGGCATTATTTCTTATAATGATTGATATGTCTTGAAACGTACTTTCCATACAGTTCATATATCGTTTTAAAGCAGAGAGTTCTCAAATATAACTAAACAACTGAGAATGCATTGGCACATCGCTTGATGAAATAATTGGGCTCCTAATACATTTAGAGGTAATTTGGTAGAGTGTGTTAGAAAAAATAATGCATACATTAACTCTGTGTATTAGTAATACCTTATTTGGTACACTTTTTTAATTTATGTATAACTAATACAAGCATTAGTTATACACCCTATTTGGTATTATTCTATGTATAGCTAATGCATAGAAAACCATGGCATTAGCAATACAAAGGCTATTAATGCATGCATTAGTATGGTTAAAGAAAAAATTATCCTTGAAATCCCTTAAAGTTAAAGAATATGGAGGGCATTTTTGTAAACAATTAATTTTCTTAAAAATTATGAAATGCATTTTAATTTTTAATACACCACACCAAACAATGCATAAGAAATAATCTCTGTATAACTAATGCTTGCATTACTAACCATGCATTACTAATCCCTGCATTACTAATACACCTTATTTAGCATTATTCTTATACACCCTACCAAACGACCCCTTAATTTCCTTCTTTAATTAAGGATGGCAAAATTCTCTCTATATTATATACTCCTTCCGTTCCATTTTATGTGAACATATTTTCTTTTTGGTATGTTCCAAAAAGAATGACCTCTTTCTAAATTTGGAAACAATTTAGCTTAAACTTACAATTCTACCCTTAATGAGAAGCTTTTATAACCACACAAATACTCTGGGCCTCTTTTTAACTTGTTCAGGACCACAAATTTCAAAAAAAAAAAAAAATCTTAAATTTTGTGCCCATTCAAAGAGGTTCACATAAATTTGAACGGAGGAAGTAGTACTATTCGGTCTCCATCTTTTGCTTTCCGTTAAGAACTTTGCAAGACGTTCTTAAACTTTTCTAGCTACGCCATACCTACAGCCCAGGGGCGACCCGGCGACCCAACCCTAAAGCAAGTGAAACACTTGCTTTAGGCCCCAAAAATTTAAGGGCCCCAAAATTACTAGTATTCTCTATATATAGTAGTATATTATTTATATAATTATCTTTTATTATTGATAAATTTATTTCTTTATTGTCATATTAATTTTTAATAACTCGATTTCTTCCTCTAATTAATATAACTAAAATAGTTTTCTGTCAATCTTATTTTATTTTTTTACTTAATTATATTTCTCTATTCATTAGTTGGTCACGTAACTATATCTAATAATCTAACTTATTATTTATTTTCCTTACATAAATTATACTCTTTCCGTCCCAATTTATATGAAAGTGTTTGACTGGACATGGATTTTATGAAATAAAGGAAGGCTTTTGAAACTTGTAATCTTAAATAAATCGTAGAAGTTTTTGGGCTAGAAATCATCTCATTAATGGTAAAAAGAAAAATTTACTAAGCCTCTTTTATTTTATCTAAGTTTAAATCGCACTGTGTGGAAAATTGAGTATGAGAGCCTTCATATGATCTCTTTTAATTGTGCCTTTCGATCGATACACAGTTGAGGAGGCCGATCACGAGGACCTTTAGTACTGTACTCTACCCCCGAACCAGCAGCGCCTAGCCTCTCCCGCCGTTCTCCAGTCTTTCTTATCCGAAAGCAAGCAAGACAACAAGGGAGGTTTTAGGCAACTCGCTGGTTTCGAGATGGGTTTCCTTGCGGGTGTGTCCACTTGTTTTCCTATTCAAATTCTGGTTCCAATTTCAGAAAGTTCAGATTCTTATTGCCACTACTTAGCATACACTGGTTAAAAGGTAAAGTTGAATTGTTATCAAATATAGAAAGGGACTTGCTAAAAAAAATGAGTCACTTATGTTTTCTGGGTTCTTCCATTTCAGTTGTGATGCAATCAATGTTAAATTCATTTAATTTTCCGTATTTTATAAAACTAAATTCTTATTTTTTTAAATTCTACATCCTCACTTGTCTAATTTTTTTAAAAACGATATTCATTATATGTATATTAAGGCCTCTTATTAAGATTTTGCTTTAGGCCTCCGATGAGGTTGAGCCGCCCCCGCTGCAGCCTAGAATTGATTGCTGAGATGGTCAATCACTTTTGGGTAATTGGCCATCAAAGTCATCTATTTTTTTCTTCTAAAAGTCATTTTGCTTTACCTAATTAGCTTCAATTGTCATTGGATTTAATGATGTGGCAAGTTAAATTTTTAAGAACATGGACCAATTTAGAACTCGACCCAACCCTAAATCGAGCCAATACCTGACCCGGCTCGTTCCTTTTTATTCTTAAAAAAGTTCCCAAAAGCTCATAGTTTCGTTCATTGTTCCATGTACAGTGTTAGACTTCTGAGGATGCTTCCACATTAGGATTTTAGTTTTGTTTGGCGGGTATCGATCGATCGAATGGTGTTAACTTTGAAAAAAAAAATATCATTCTAAGATTACAAGACAATAACCATTAGAAGATACATGGAACATAGTTATATTAAGCATGTAGTTTATAGATTCGAATACAGAAATTTATACAATCTTCTTAATAAAGACAAAATGTGGGTAAGCCCTGAAAACTTTCACGGTAAAGGATACTTAAATGAAAGAGAAGTCTATGAAAACTCAAGTAATTATAAGGGTACATATAATTATATAGAACCAATAACAATTACAGCAAAATAGGAAGTTAGTACCATTTATTTCTCAAAATTCACATTAAAATAACAACATTACATTCACTTAGTATTGATCAAAACAACATTCAACATATGAAATATTGTAAAATCAGTGAACGGAATGTGAAGCCGACACTGAACGAAAATATGAGCGTTTGGGCCTTTTTTTAGAATAAAAAGAATGTGTGTTTACCATTAAAATGGATAACAATAAAATTTATACGTGGTTTAAAGGATATATGGTTTAATTTAACACAAATGATCATGGAACAGTAAAAAATTGAATTGAAATGAAATGAAACGATCAACCCGAATTGACATAGTAATTAAGCCTTGAATTTAACTTAAGTCCCAATGGTCGGTCTCGATTGAGCCTTCGAGATAGGGTTCCGATTCAAATAAATAGATGAATAACTGAAGAACACTTAAACAATTGCAGAGAGCCAAATAAATTTTATTGCCTTAATATGCGTGCAAAAACAATGTGTAAAAATAAAGAGGTCCTCCTCTTTATATAGTAGAGGAGTTTTAACCCTAATACAAGTATAAATAAGGTAAAAATCTTTCCCTTTCTTTTATCCTACGAAAACATGATCCGCAGTTAATATCGAGCGTGATCCGCGCCACAATATCCAGTTGATAGCGGATATTTTGGCTCCCCGTTTGTCTTCTTTAATCGTCTTTCCTTTACCCTCGATTCTTCATCTCATTCGAGCTTGATTCTTTCTGGGTTCGGCCATGCTCGAGATCCGTTATACCGTTTGTTCGTCTCTGGTTCCGGTCTATGGGTGTCTTTCGGTCTCACTCGAGCCTGTAACAGGTAACGTCGTTTCTCGCTTCACAATGGGAAATTAGAGGTAACTCTATCACCGATTTTATACGTATATAGATAGTCCCCTCACTTCTCGGAGAGTAGATTATAGGAGCGATGAGAAGTGACGAATTGATCCCGGTTCCTTCTTTCGTACATCATGAGCAAGCTGACGAACCAAAACGTCCCATAGGTCACGTCGCTCTAATTTTGGACACGCGCCAGCCATTGGTTGAACACCCCTGGTAGTTACCGAATTCGAAACGTCCTACAATCATTAGTCTTTCCCTATAAAAGTTTCGGTTTCTATTTTCACTTTTTTACTTTCTGACTTCAAATTTCCGTAAGTTACCCTCGAGTTTTTTATATCTTTATTTGTTCATCAATCATTCAAATTTTCATAACTTGTTCTTCATATCCTCACAGTTCATCTTCGAACCTTTATACCTTACCTTCAAATCTTCATACCAAATCTTCATATCAAGTCCTTAAATCTTCAAATCAAGTCTTTAAATCTTCATATCAAGTCTTCGAATCTTCATACACTCAGATAGAAATGGTGAAGACTTTAAAATCGGTACCTCAATATTGTACCAACGACTTCTTCCTCGGCCACCTGCACCGAGGAAGTACCTCCGGTAGTAACCCCGGGACCTTCCCTTACAGATTTTATCCCTGGTGGCTGCTCCATAGATAACGACTTCAAAGTTGAGAAGGCCTTCGCACAAGGAGATCTGGGTGAGGAGGCGTGGAGGTATGTTTTCTCCATTACTGAAGAAACGCTCAAGGCCGTCCAAGAGGAATGCAAATGGGAAGCCAAGAACTTAGTCGTTCCTAATCCCGATGAGGATATCATGACACACGTGGAAGGATACTTAAGTATTTACACATATCCTCCCTGTTGATACGGTGAACCTCGAGTTCTGCAAGAGATACAAAATTTACTTCGGGCAAGTTCACCCGTCCTTTTGAAGGATTGTGACTCTTCTCCGTCATTTTGTGAATAATATGGAGGAGCCTCGGTTCATGGTTGATCACTTGCTTTGAGTTTACAGCCCCCGAATCTTTCGAGGGGGGTTAATCAAACTTGTCTGTCGGGCAAAGAAGGCTCTTAGGAACCGAGGTTGGCAGGGTAGGTTCTTTCGGATAAAAATCGGGGACCTCATTCCTCCCGAATTCATGGCGTTCCCTAAGAAGTGGAACCCTAATCGTAAGTTTACTTTCTCTTAAGTCATCAAAGTCCTTCCTTGTATCTACTATTCATTCTCATGACATATTTCATTTGATATGCACCTGTCCCCCGAGTCCCCGACGCAGTCCCACATTTTAGGGAGTGGGTCAAGGGTATATGCAAGTAACTCACCTATTTTGAGCGTGAGTGCGTAAGCTCTCTAAAGGCAAGTGGGAGGCTCGTTCTCACGATGAGTGTTTTTTTCTGGTTGAATTTTTTCCTGGTCGGTTTTTATTCTGTTATTGTCATGACTAAATCCTTTTTTCATAGGTTTGCCTAAGACCACCAAGCTCTGAAAAACCACCGATACCGTAGTCTCGATCCCGTCTTACCCTCCACCTCTCTACAGTTCGTTGCTGAAGTTTCTGCAAAGAAGGAAGAGAAAACGAAGAAGAAGAAGAAGAAGAAGAAGAAGAAGAAGAAGAAAAAAAGATCCCCTGACTCCTCGAACGCTCCTGCTGAGGTCAAGAAGAGAAAAACAATTGCGCTCAGGGTAAGGAAAAGCACCAAAAAGACTTTGGATGCCTGGGTTCTGAATTCCGAAACTTTTTCCCGAGGATGACGAGGACATAAAATTCGTCACCCACGAGCCGATTGGTGCCGATCAAGGGTTGGTGGCTCTTGAGGGGGATGCTCGTAGGGCTGAATCCTCCTTCTCGGGGGCCTGAAGAAGAACATGTGGTTTCTGCTTCGTAAGAAGCCCCTCCATTACCGAGGAGGGCCGCCTCTGAAGGCGACACCATCATGTCACCTCCTTGTATGGAGTCCATTTTAAATGAAGCTCGGGCCACCGAAGAGAAACCGACCGAAACATCCTGGGCTATGAACGACTCCATCAACTCATTTTTTGAGGGCGTAGACATTGGTATATTGGAAGACTATTCCGGATTTGGCCACCTGGAGATCCCGAAAAGGGTCGCACAACCAAAATCAGGCGGGCCAAGTTCGAGCTCTAAGCTTGAGAAGCGATTTCCCGCCCCGAGTGTACACCCCAAACGAAAAAATACGATCATATTCACGGTGCCGGCGAATACTAGCATGTTATCCAGGCCAGTCAGGGTGGCTAGATATCTCCGTTCCTTGGTAACCGAAGAAGACCAAGTGAAGATGAATGAGGTAGATGGGCCAAGCCTATTCAATGAGGCCCAGCAGACGCTGAATCGGGTATAACCATTTCCCTTTTTTTTAACGGGTCCCATTGTCTTAACCGTTTTTAACGATTTTTTCCTCTATGTCTCTGGCCTCGGTGCTTCATCATGAAAGCTTTCACCGATCTAGGATGGAGGTGAGCTACCTCAAATTCGAGCTCAAGGAACAAATACGGCAAATAGAGACTGTGAGCAGAAGGATGAAGTTCTTAGGGACATGGCCGACCTCCCCGCCCTTCAGGCCGAACTGGAGAAGGCCTAAAAGGAGGCCTCAAAAGTAAAATAAGACCATGATCTTCTGGTTGAGAAGGTAAGAGTGCTCGAGATTAATAATGAGAGGCTAAACGCCAATGCTAACGCCGCAACCTCACAGGTCTAGGAAAAGATAACTTTAGTTGACCAGCTTAGGACCGAGATGGACAGGATCAAGGTTTTAGCCGATGAATTAAGAGGAAAAATGTAACGCCTGGCATCAGAGAGGTACGCCACCAAAGAGGACTTGGTGTCGACCAAAGTGCATATCCGAGAGATGAAAGAGAAGGCCGACAAATGGTCTCGGCTGATCAAGGAACTTCGGGAACAACTTTTCTCGGTCCTCGCAGAGTGTGACACTCTCGGTCAAGAGTATATTGTGTTGAAGTCCAAAATGGAGGTGGCTTCGAATAAGGTCTCGGAAGCCCGGGATATGTTGGCCCAATATACAACTGATGTCAAGATAGTCGAAGCTCGTATTATAATGAAGGCTAAGTATGTGAAGTGGCTATCTCAAAAGGATTCTCTCACGGAGATCCAGGCCGGGGAGGTCGACATAGCAGCTAAGATTGAATAGGCCAAAAGGTTCGAAGTCGAGGCCAAAGCAAAGTATTAGCCCGAAGGGTCAGATAGCGAGCTGGGCTTCGATGAAGGTTAGGCAGGAAATGCCTTAGTTAGTTTTGTATTAGTTTTTGTTTTTTTGTACTCGTATATTTTGTATTCTGGGCCATTTTTCTTTTGTGCCTCTCTAAATATGTTTTGGTGAATATAATAAATCACTCTTCGACTATATATTGTGCTATTTAACTTTTCCGCATTTGCTTTTCCTTAGGACTTAGAATATATAATTTGTGTCTCAAATTCAGTATTACTAATATATCATCGATGCCTTACTATAAATCTTTCCATTGCTCGAATTTTTTGATTTCCAAAGCCCGAATAAGGTCCGGTTCAAACAACGGCTCCAAGTTACTTTGATTTTGGAGGATCTAACAAAAATAAAATGAAGTCTTAATTAAAATATTCGAATGATTTATCCGGACACAATTAATCTTTGCCGAATGTGACCCTTTCCTTGGCCGTAATTCGAGACCAATTGATTTGATCAGATCAAACATAATCTTTATAGACTTAAAATATGTAAGGACCTTACTTTTTATATTTATGAACTCAGACGTCTCCGAGCAATTTATACATCGGGGTTAAATCTCCTACGGCCTCGTACCTTAAGTTGGTTGTAGCCTTTCGTATTTAGGCCCTGCATTGTAGGCTTGGTGCCCTTGGGGTTTAGTAGCCCGATTTGCCATGTATTACTATCGGATGGCAATCCCCAATTCGGGGTAACCCGTAGGCTTATGGGCCTTTAAATGATTATGCACGGTCTTGTAGACTCTTACTACCTTTGGGGTTTCATGCCCCCGGTTAATGATGGCCAGGACTTAGAAGGTTTTGAACCCAATATTTGTTCTAAGTGACATAAATATAACATTGCCCATGTAAGCGTGAACCGATGAAGTATAGAAGGTGAATTTCTCACTTTATTACTTCAAATATAGTATAAATAATCAAAAATACAAAAACTAGTCGCCATGACGAGAATGAACTATCCGGGCACGATTCATTTGATCAGTTGACCCTTACAATAAATTCTATTATTTAAGCCTTGGATTTATATGTCGAATAAAATTATCTTCGAGATTTCCGAACTCACATCTTTGAATCTTGATTCAGAGTGTGATAGTCCCCTAGTACTTGAGGCCGAATTTTGAGAGCTCGAGTACTAATGATTTGATGTGGGTAGTCCCCACTCCTAGGTGCTTAACCGATCCCCAAAACTAGAGTAGCACGCTTACTGTTGCCTTTTTAAAAACCTTACCGTAAAATCCACTTCGGGAAAAAATCGGTCGAAGGGAAAAAGAGTGCAACACGTACTTTCGGACCTAATTCTTGGACTTGACTTCGATTTATTAGTACCTGCGTGGATTAGTTCGAAGGATAATAAACCTCAAAGAAGATTAGGTATTCATACCTTAGCAGTAACGCCGCTTTAAGTGTGCCATATACCAATTTGTTTGCAGTAGTATGCCATTTTCGGGCTCAAGCTGGTACGAGCCCTTTCTGGTTATACCAGTGACTTTGTATGGTCCTTCCCAATTCGGGCCTAGTTTTCCATTATTCGGGTTCTTGGTATGTAGTGTGACTTTTCTCAATACTAAGTCCTCGACTTTGAAGTGTTGAAGGTTTGCCCTTCGGTTGTAATATCTCCCCATCCGCTGCTTTTGAGCTGTTAATCGGACCCTGCGGCTTCTCGTTGTTCGTCCACTAAATTCAGGATTGTGGCCATGGCCTCGTCTTTTGATATTTTTGTAGCATATTGGAACCTCAAGCTTGGTTTCCCCAGTTCTACTGAATCAAAGCCTTTGTGCCGTAGACTATAAAAAATGACGTCTCACCGGTACTCGACCTCGAGGTTGTTCGATACGCCTATAGGACCTCGGGCAAAATTTTCTCCCACCTTTGTTTTAAATCGATCAATCTATTCTTTAGGTTCTGCAGTATGGTCTTGTTTGTTGACTCCGCTTGACCGTTCGCGCTCGAGTGATAAAGGGTCGATAAAACCTTTTTGATTTTGTAATCTTCAAAGAGCTTATTAACCTTGCTGCCGATGAATTGTCTCCCATTGTCACATGTAATCTCAGTAGGTATCACGAATCGGCAAATTATGTGATCCCAGATGAAGCCGATAACCTCCTTCTCTCTAACTTTCTCAAACGTTTGTGCTTCAACCCACTTGGAGAAGTAATCGGTCATAAGCAAGATGTACTGAGCCTTACCGTGTGCCCATGGTAAAGGACCTACGATATCTATTCCTCACTTCATGAACGCCCAGGGGGAAAGGACCGGGTGAAGTATCTCCCCCGGTTGTAAATCATTGGGGCATTCCTTTAACATTCGTCGCATTTTTTAACAAATTACTTTGCATCCGTCTCCATTTCGTTCCAATAATACCCGACCCTGATCAATTTCTGAACCAACTATTACGCTCCTGAATGGTTTCCACAAGTCCCCTCGTGGACTTACCTCATCACGTAATATGTCTCCCTAGGCCCCAAACATCTTGCTAGTGATTCGAAAAATGATCTTCGGTATAGTTGGCCTTCAACCGAGCAAAACCTGGCAGCTTTACTTCGAAGGGACCTTGATTATTTAGGATCTGATGGCAGTTTTCCTTTTTGAAGGTAGTCCACGTATTTGTTTAGCCAATCCCAAGTCAAACTTGCTGAATTTACCTCGGTATGACCAACCTCTATCACTGAGCTTATTAATTGCACCACGTTCCAGATTTGAACTCTTCAGATTCCACTTACAATCCTAAATTAGCCAACGCATTGGCCTCACTATTCTGATCTCGAGGCACATGTTGTAGCGTCCATTCTTTGAACCGATGTAACACTACTTGTAATTTATCTAAGTACCTCTGCATTCGGTCTTCTTTGACTTCAAACGTTCCGTTGACTTGGTTAACAACAAGGAGGGATCGTACTTGGCTTCGATAACCTTAGTCCCCAAGCTTTTAGCCAATTCTAGACCTGCAACCATAGTCTCATATTTTGCTTTATTGTTAGTCAATTTCACCGTTCTAATTGATCGCCTTATTATGTTACATGTGGGGGTTTTTAGTACGAACCCAACCCGGACCCTTTCGCGTTGGAGGCACCCCCCGAGAATAGGGTCCAAATCTCTGAGCTAGTCCCTGAGGCAAGCAACAATTCTTTATCGACCTCGGGAGTCAAGGCCGGTGTGAAATCGGCCACGAAGTCTACCAATATCTGGCATTTTATAGTTGTTTGGTGTTTGTATTCAATATCATACCTGCTAATTTCTACGACCCACCTTTTTAGCTGGCCCGAGAGTTCGGATTTATGCATGACATTCCTTAACGAGTAAGAGGTCACGACACATATAGGGTGACATTGAAAATATAGTTTTAGTTTCCTAGATGCGCTTAGTAAGGCAAGCGCCAATTATTCTTGGTGGGGATACCCCGTTTCGGCGCCATGTATGGTTCTACTGACATAATATATAGGAAATTGCTTACCTTCTTCTTCCCGAACCAGGACACCACTTACCTCTACCTCGGAGGCTCGGACACTGCCAAGAAAATGTATAGTTGCTCGTTCGCCTTCGGGGTATGCATCAAAGGAGTGCTTGATAAGTATTGTTTGAGTTCCTCTAAAGCCTTTTGGCACTCCGGGGTCCAAGCAAAGTCTCTCTTTTTCTTTAGTAATGAGACAAATTAGTGGATTTTATCCGATGACCTGGAAATAAATCGGCCCAATGCGGCTATTCACTCGGTCAGCCTTTGCACTGCCTTGATATTGTTGACCATGATGATATCTTTATGGCCTTTATCTTATCTGGGTTGATCTCTATTTTTTGGTTAGATACCTTGAAACCGATGAACATGCCCGAGCCGAATCCGAAGGCACACTTCTTTGGGTTCAACTTCATACTGTATTCCCTTAGTATGTCGAAAGTTTTCTGTAAATGTTTCAAATGGTCCTCTTATCATAGGAACTTAACTAACATTTCGTCAATATAAACCTCCATTAATTTTCCTATTTGTTCCTCGAACATTCGGTTAACTAGGCATTGGTATGTGGCACGTTCATTTTTTAACCCAAATTGCATCACGTTATAATAATAAGTGCCGAACATATTTATAAAAGAAGTTTTTTCTTGGTCATCCGGGTCCATCCATATTTGGTTGTACCCGGAATAGGCGTCGAGAAAGCTTAGCGTCTTGTGACTTGTCATTGCATCAATCATTCTGTCTATGTTAGACAAAGGAAACGAGTCCTTTGGGCATGTCTTATTCAAGTCCTTATAATCTACATAGATTCTAAGTTTGTTTCCCTTTTTAGGTACGGCGACTACATTAGCTAGCCAATCTGGGTATTTAACTTACCGAATCGAACCTTTTTTAAAAGTTTAGATACCTTGTCTTTAACGAATGCGTGTTTGATCTCGGATTGTGGCCTCCTCTTCTGTTTAATCGGATGGAAGTTCGGATCCAAACTCAATTTGTGAGTTGTTATCTTCGGTGGGATTCCTGTCATATCTAAGTGGGACCAGGCAAAACAATCCGCAATAGATTTAAGAAAATCACTGAGTTTTTTCCTGATCTTGGGGGTTAGTCCTATGCCCAGGTATACCTTTCTATCTGACAGAGGCTCGAATAATATTACTTGTTCCAATTCCTCGATTGTTGACTGGGTGGCATCCACATCATTAGGTGCTACGAAGGATCTCGGGACCCCAGAATCATCTTCCTCATATGCTGGACGTTTCTCCCATATTTTCAGATCGGTCGAGGCCGATACCTGTGATTGCTCTTTGGTGTCTTTCTCTTCGATCAGTCCCTAATCTTTTGATGTCGTGATTGCGGGTACGGATAATAAGACTGAAATTCCCGGTGGGGGGAGTCAAGATGGTTTACGGAGAATATCCGACCGCAAAAGAGATGTTCGATGTCGACAAGGTTATCCCGGTGCCTGCAGTTTTGACATCAAGGAACATGGAGATGACCAAAAAGGAAGAAATTAAATAGAAATCACTGATGCTGATCTCGACCGAATCGTAGGAATGAGGCGCAGACGTGGAGGATGATTATGGTGTCCCGAGGTCGTTCATAGCCCCTAATGACACCGACGCCACCAAATCGACGGACGAAGAGTTAGAGCAAGTCATATTAATCAAACACCTATCTGATCAAAAATATACCTAGGCACGGGGTTAACCCCCGAGCTTAGGAAAACACTTATTGATTTTCTTAAAGCTAACATAGATTGTTTCGCTTGGTCCCATCTTGACATGATAGGGATCCCACTGAGGTAATCACACATAAGCTAAGTTTAGAGCCAAAGTTCCACCTGGTTAAGCAAAAGTGGAGGTCACAGTCCGAGATCAAACATGCGTTCATAAAGGATGAGGTATCTAAATTTCTGAATATAGGGTCCATCCGGGAAGTTAAATACCCGGACTGGTTAGCTAATGTAGTGGTAGTACCTAAAAAAAGGGAATAAGCTAAAATTGTGTGTAGATTACAAAGACCTAAACAAAGCAAGCCCTAAAGATTCTTTCCCTTTGCCTAATATCGATCGAATGATCGACGCAATGCCCGGGCACGAGATACTCAGCTTTCTCGACGCCTACTCTGGGTACAACCAAATTCAGATGGACCCGGGCAATCAAGAAAAGACTTCTTTCATAACTAAATTCAATACCTACTTTATAACGTAATGTCGTTTGGATTAAAGAACGTCGGTTCCACCTACAAACATCTAGTAAACCAGATATTCGAAGAATAAATAGGAAAATCAATGGAAGTTTATATTGACGATATGTTGGTCAAGTCTCTACGAGTAGAAGGCCATTTGAAACATTTGCAGGAGACCTTCGACATACAAAACAAATACAACATGAAACTAAACTCGGAGAAATGCGCATTCGGGGTCGGATCGGGAAAATTCCTCGGGTTCATGGTATCCAATCAGGAAATCGAGGTCAAACCCGACAAAATAAAAGCCATAGAGGACATCACCATAGTAGACAACGTCAAGGCTGTTCAAAGATTGACCGGGCGTATAGCCGACCTAGGTCGGTTCATCTCGAGGTCCTCGAACAAAAACCATCCATATGCCAACAATTAAAGAAAACAATAACTTTTCCTAGACCCCAGAATGCCAACAAGCTTGGAAGAACTCAAATGGTACTTATCGAGTCCCCCCTGCTGCACACTCTGAAGGCAGACGAACAATTGTACCTCTAATTGGCGGTTTTCGAGGTAGCGGTAAGTGAAGTTTTAGTCCGGGAGGAAGAAGGTACACAATTTACTGTTTACTATGTCAGTAGAACTCTAGGCGAGGCCGAATCGATTTATCCTCACTTGGACAAATTACAAGTAACCCTACATCAATTCAGGGAATGGACCCTGCAATATGTACCCTGAGATCAAAACAGTAAGGCTGATGCACTGGCTAACTTGGGGTCGTTAGTCGATTCTAATGAATTCAGTTCGGGAGCAGTAGTACAACTAATGAACTCGGTGATAGAAGAAGGCCACGCCAAAGTGAACTCAACGAGTTTAACTTGGGATTGGAGAAATAAATACATAGACTACTTGAAGACAGGAAAATTATGTTCGGACCCCAAAGAATCGAGAGCCCGATGCACCAAAACTTCCAGGTTTAGCTTGGTCTACTTCCCTTACACTTTATTTCTGCGCATTTTGCTTCTTCGATCCTGGATCCTAAAGCCCACGGGCTACCCTACTCGGGGACTGTCACCCGAAGAAACTTCGGACGACCAGGGCTACCGAATCTCGGAGGCACCAAACCCACTAGGCGGTGGCCGAATATAAAAGGCTACGACCACCCTAAAAATAGCTCGGAGACGTTCGAAGTTCGTAACTAGAAAGTAAGGCCCTTACGAAAATTTGAAACATAGTAAAACTTTTCCCTCGGCAAAAACATCATCTAAAAACACTTAAGCATCTTAAAAACCTTCGGTCTCATCGAGGGTTTGAAGCCACAAGTAAACCAAAGTTGCATCGAAGTCGAGATCCGTTCAAACCTCCGAAAAATGGATGCTCCAGACCTACATCTGATTTTATGCTAAGGCATCAACAATAACACGCAAATAGAAATTACAAGTAGATGCTAGAAAAGTAAAGACACGGTATTTCCAGAAATGGGAAACTTTTGTATACTCCAAAATATATTTATAAAGGCCCGATAGAACGACCTCAAAATAAACAAAAAAATTACTTAAGAAAAAACTGGAAAAATACTAAGGCATCTACTCTAGGTCTTCACCGGGGCCCGACTCGTCACCAGAACCATCGGAGCCCTTGGAACCCTCTGAGACTTCGGGACCCTCAGGCTTATAGAGATCCTTTTTCTCGCCTTGAGCCTTCTTGCTTCTTCAATCTCGGCCAATAGGTCAAAACCTCGGGCATGGTTCTCTTCGAGGGTCTCTCTCCGGGATAGGCATTTTATGTACTAAGTCTTCATCTTTAAGCGGGTTTCGGCTACCTCCACATCCGCCTTATACTGGGCTACAATTTCCTCGGCATCGGTAGAGGTTGTATCCAATTTGGACCTCAGTGCGACATATTCTTGTACGTGAGCATCCCGTTCCGAGACGGCCACGCTCAGCTGTGCCTGGAGATTATCATTTAGCCGAGACCACTTATCATCTTTGTCCTTCGCCACTCGAAGTTGTTTCTCGACCGATGGCAGCTTTGCCCTTGCAGCTTCTGGCTTCAAAGCCAGTAGGTCCATCTTGCCCTTCTACACTTCGGTCGTGGCCTTTACCGCGTCCATCTCAGCCCGAAGCTAGTCGATCAAGTCTATCTTCTCTTGGACCTGTGAAGTTGTATTGTTAGTCACAACGACTAGCTGATCGCTTTTGGCCTCAAAGATCTTTATCTTCTCAACCAGGTTGGCGTGTTCTCACTTCAGGGTGGAGGCCTCCTTCTGGGTGTTTTCCAGCTCAGCCTAGAGGATAGGGAGGTCATTGAGGGCTTCGTCTTGTTGCTCACTATGAGCCCTGTACATGTCCTTCTTCTAGACCTACTCTTTGAGCTCGAACTCGAGCTGACTAATCTCCAAGTAGTACTGTGGAAGCTTTCATGGTAAATTACTGTAGCCTAAAAAATAATGAAGTTAGTAGAGGACACAAAACCAAAGTGAGATTCACAAAGGGGTACAAAGGGATGACGCCTTACCCGGTTCAGCGCCTGTTGCGCCTCATTGAAGAGTCTCGACGTTCCCATCTCGTTCATCTTTGCCTGGTCCTCCTCGATCACCGGGCATCAAAGGTGGCTACGTCCACCAAAGCAAACAGGACCCGAGCATCCTCCGGGATTGTAAGAACGACAGTCCTTTTGCATTGGGGCTCCACGCTCGGAGCAGGGAATTGCTTCACTAGTTTTGGGCTCGAACTCGGCCAGCCCCCTCCCGATGGAGAATCTTTCTTCGAGGCCTCCAGGTGATCAAGCCCAGAAAAATCCTCCAGTGCGGGCATTTCCATGCCGTCGAAGAACGTGTTAAGGGCATTGTATGGGACCTACACCACCTCGCTTGACTTCTATTTTCACGCTTGGGCCTTTTCAAGCGTGGACTCAGTATAGGAGGACATATCCTCGATGTCAATGACACTGGTTGCCTCCTTCGGGACATGAGCAACTTCCTGGGGGGGGGGGGGGCAACTCTAGTGGCGG
>AWOL01S0018939.1:0-12227 GCA_000715115.1 Nicotiana otophora | reverse complement strand
GGGGGGGGGGGGGTGCAACCTCCGTCTCTGCCCCTGGTTCCCGGGTTAGAGGGGGATCGACCTCATGGTCTTTTTTCTTGGTCGTCGCATGATCCCCCTCATTTGAGGGTCGACCCCTTGTAATAAAAAAGGTCATCATCTTCGGGCTCATCCCTGAGTCGGTAGAGAGAATCGGGGTCCGGTACCTTGGACTTGGTGCTTATTTTGGGCTTTCGGACCCGGATGGTCACCTTCTTATTCTTCGCCTTGGCATCCAGGGAACCCGAGGACTTTTTCTTTCTTCTTCTCCCTCTTTGAGGTAGCCCCGAGATGCCCCGAATTACAGGGTTTGACGAGCGAGGACAAATCTTCTTCCTCATCCAACGGCCTAAGTTCGGTGATCTTCGACAAACCTGTGAGAAATGAGAAAGACTTAGCACTGTGTAAGCTAAAAATATGGAAGTGATTACTTAGGAAAGAACCTCACCATGGGATCGGGCCTCCCATTTTCCCTTAGAAAGCTTGCGCTATGCGTGCTCAAAGTACGACATCTGCTTGCAAATACCCTCGATCCACTCCTTGAATCGGGGAATTGCATTAGGAACTTGGGCAACAGCTGCACGACCATAAACACAAGCAATGGGAGAAAGAATAAAAAGAAATGAATAAGAAAGACAATACTTACAAGATGCGTTCCACTACTCAGTGAATGACAGAAACTCGGGAGGGTTCAGGTCTTCGGTTTTCACCCGAACAAACCTCCCCTGCCAGCTTCGATCTCGGTCCTCATCGATGCTCGATAATGGAGCCTTGATTGCTCGGCGAACAAGCTTGATCAATCCCCTTTAGAAGATTCAGGGACTGTATAGGCGGAGTAGATGGTCGAGGGTGAACCGAGGGGCTTCGGTATCTTTCATGAAATACCATAAGAGGATCACGATCCTGTAGAAGGACGAGTAAATTTGCCTAAGGAACACCTCATACCTTTTGCAGAAAGCAAGGACTATAGGGTCCACCAGGGCAAGCGTGAAGGGGTAAGTGTAAACACTCAAATACCCTTTCACGTGAGTAGTAATGTCGTCATTGAGCCCGGGGTCGGCCATGTCCGTACCCTCCTATTTACAGTCCGCTTAGACTTTGGGTAGGGTTTCTTCAGTGACGCAACATATGTATATCCATGTCCCCTCGCCTAGGTCTTGTTGACTAGAGGCCTTTTGATCACGTCCTAAGCACACCTCAAAAGAGATATGAAACAGTCGTATGCAATAATAGAAACCCAAATAAGAGTCGGGGTCTAATCCATAGGGAGCTAAGATGGGAGTTAGGGGTATATATATTTCAATTTGAGCAATTGGATTATCTAGATTTTACTTTCACAACAAGGATTTGTTTTCTATTTCTAATGTTACTCTAATGGTTGCAAAATAAAGAAAGAAGACTACAGATAGATGTTTTTAAGGTTTTTCCAAATGGATAAAAGCCTAGGGTTGTGACCTTGACCTAGGTGTTTGCCTAATGGGCTAAAGACTTTAAATGTTTGTTTTGTCAATTGGGGTGTGTTATAGTTCTCAACTCTAAATTACCCACTCAATACCTATCGGTCAGAGAGAGCTTTTGCCTAATTTGGCTTCTCAAGACCAAATGGGTATCATCCAAAACAGTTTATAAGAGCTCAAGTCGCGTTATTACTATCTCTACGTTGAACCCTTTAATTGGGTTAATCGATCTCTCAATTGACCCAATTCCTTGTTAGCCTAGTTATTTTATACTAGGTCCCTCTTTCTCAAGTAGAGACTAAGTCAAATAGGCATGAATTAATGTTTGCAACCATTAATTCTACAATTAAAGTATGAACTAAGCTAAATAATAAACACACAATCATAAACAAGCATTAAATTAGATACCCATTAGGTTTACACACTAGGGTTGGGTCACAACCCTAGTAAACGTCTAGTTACTCATAATGGGGTTTAAAGAAAATAAAGAACAAAAACTAATTAAACTCATAATGGAAGCTTAAAATGATTAAATCTATTGTAAATACACCAAAGTAATGTAAAACTTCCTAAAGTAGTAAAGAAAAACGGCTACAACAACTTCAGAGGTTCAAACTTGACTTAATTTTGTGAAGCTCATCTATTTATACAAGGCTAAAAATATCTGACAAAAATGCCTCTCAGGAGGTTCTGCGGTCGCACAATTCCATGTGCGGTCCGTAAAGTTTTTCATCTGGCAGAAAATGGAGTTCTGCGGCCGCACTTTTCTAGACTGCGGTAATGAGGTAACTCTTTTGCGGCCCACACAATTAGGATTACAGCCGAAAGGCACTCTTCTACGGCCGCATAATTCTTGTGGGGTATGCAATTCACAGAGGCTCCTGGACTTTGTCTTTTTGCATACTCTCTGATCTTTGACTCTTAGCCCAGCTTTGCGGTCGCACAATTCATGTGCAGTCCACACTTTGCGCAAAGTTTTGCTAAATTCTTCCTCCTAGTTTGCGGCCGCATATGGCATTTTGCGGTCCATAATTTTTTTTGCGGCCGCAGATGAAATTCTGCGGACAGCACATTTGTGCTTCTGCGCCCTTTATTGCCTTGTGGTTCGGATTACTTCTTTTTGAGTCGGATTTCATCTCGGGAGACCAACTTCCAGCATTCCTGCAAATTTTGCATAATTTCATTAGTTTCGGGAATACAATTTAATGCTTTTAGACTAAATCAAAATCTAAAAGGCTCTAATAAGCCGTCAAAAATCCCACTTATCAACTCCCCCAAACTTAATTCTTTGTTTGTCCTCATGCAAATAAAGTAGTTCCTATCTCCAAAAGATAAGGATCATTCCAGCGACTCAAAGGTAACATCCACACATCAATTGGGACCAACAATTACCTACACTACTAATGTATTATCATCAAGGCAACAAATTAAACATTTATGCACATATAATTCTATTGTGAAATTTGAGCTTGTCTCCGACTGCATCAAGCTTGGTCACCTATCTCCGGAGCTTGTCCCATGACTTCTTGCTGGCTTGGGACTTTCTCGTCTTCTTTACTTCTTTTCCTAGCTCTTCGATCACTAACTCGTGTTGTACCAAGGTAGCCATGATGGTGTTCTGGTTCTCTAGGATCTTCTTCAATGTCTCCTCAACTTTAGTGGGTAACTGAGGTTCCATAATAGTAGATTGTACTGCAACAGTACTGGATAAATTAGACAACTTTGCAGTTGTTGTCTGCATCCAGTTGTTGAGGGTCGCCAATGTCTGGGAAACTCGCAGCGCAGAAAGTGGAGCAGTAGGCATGGGCACTGACTTCAAAGTCGAAGTGGAAGTTATGGCAGGAGTTGTAGAAGGGGCTGTAGATGATGGCGGAGGTATGGCTGTGACACTAGATAAAGGATCGGCCGAAGTGGATGGAATAACAACTGCCTCAGCAGATACCATAGCTGGCTCGTCAGACTGGCCCGCAGTGGTAGGAGGCTGAACTTTCTTCTTCGAATTCTTTGCATCTATCAGTGAATACCAAGTAAAAGGCTTATTCGGCCTCACCTTTATGTCATAATCTTTCGGTTCTACCCGTGCATCTGTGAGGTATTTTTTGATAGTGTTGGGATATTGATAGGATGAGTTATCTTGTCGAGCAATCATTGAAATATTGGCTGACATCACAGCCCCCACATTGATAAGGTATCCGACCATAATAAAAGCAACCAAGACTGCCCGAGGAATTGGAAGGTAAGTCTCATTATGGCACGGGTCTAGTCTGCTGCAGACAACAGTTTGCCACCCTTTTGCCTCAACACTCAGCGTGCTCTTGTAGATAGGAACCCCAACGACAATCCATGGTGGTGGTGGCCCTGGTGCTACTAGAATCTCTGCTAACCAAGGACAGGGCTACATCTCCCTTCTCAAACTTCTCCAAAAATTCCTTTGGCTCAATGTCTTCAAAACCCAAGTATGTGTTAAGTGTGTGCTGATCAAATCTCACTTTGAGGTTACGCACTTTGGTTACCTTTGTCCCCTTTTTCATATGCACCACATTGGCATAGAATTCATGGACAAGGTACTCCTTGGCATCCACCACACTCTGGGTGAACCATATCCACCCCTTTCATTCCTTGAACTATCTCAACACTGCTAGGTTGTACTTCTCTAGATCTTTCAACTGCAACTATCGCTTAAGAGTAAGCAACATCACTGGACACCATGTACAAAAGCTATTGAAGACGGCGAAACTAGCAAATCGGTCCTCCCAGACCTCTTTCTTCTTCGACCTTTCAAGGTGGACGGTTGTGGCATCTACCCCCCTGCCATTATCGGGGATGTACTGAACTGATGTATCTTGTGCCTCTGAGGCAGGGGCGGTGGATGGATCAGAAGCCTGACTAGCACTTTGCGAACCCTCAGAAGTGCTATGAGATGAGGACGGCTCATCCCTGAGTTGATATCTCCCTGGAGGCCTTGACTGTATAGCCGGCTGCTCTTGAACAAAGGCTGAGTTTCCCTCTGATGCTTCCCTAGACGGGACATAAGAGCTCGTCTCGGAGAGATCTGCACTTCTCCCTATGTCGGTTATAGATTTCTTTGTTATTGTCCTTTGTTGGTCGAGGGGTAAGGCACTCTTACCTCGACCCTAGAAGGTTCACTTCTCCTCTTAGAAGTGTGACCTCTGCCTCTAGATTGAACCATCCTCTATATCAAGCAAAGGCAATTGTTAATTGCAATTCAGAGTTCAGACATACAATGAGATATGCAAGTATACACTAGAAAACACAGTGAGGTTCACAGTTGAAACATGCTTGCAAGATAAGGGTCTGCGGTCCGCACAATTTTCTTGCAGCCGCAGATGAGGCCTTGCGGACCGCACAATTCTTCCCTGCGGCCGCAAAAAGTGGAGTGCGGTCCGCAAATTTTTACTTGTGGCCGCAACTCAGAAACTCAAAATATGCCAACTCTCTGATGACAGAGAATTGGCTGTTGTGCGGCCGCAACTTGATTTCTGCGGTCCGCACATTTTACCTTACCGCAAATTTGAGTCACAATTTTGTAGACTCTCTGATGACAGTAAAAGGGCTTTTTTTCGACCGCAATGGGAATTATGCGACCCACACATTTTACCTTGCAGCCGCATGCCCATTCTTTACTAAAGTTGCCCTAGAATCAACTTCTACGGACCGCACAATTTCAAGTGCGGCCGCAGAATTCAAAACACTACAAACAATCGTATTTTAGTCTAGGTTTTGCAATATTTATGCAAATTTTGACATAGTAACAACATAAAGGCATGAAAATACGTTGATCATGTCCCTAATGAGCATGTGTTAGTTAACCCACTACAAATTTACCCCCACATGAATGCATAATAAGTTCTACTGACAAATGGCCTAAAAATAATTAAAAAGCTATAAATTAAACAAAAAATGCAAAATTGTAACAAGGAATGTAAGCATACAAGATGTGAATGAGTGTAAGGAATGAGGGATCACAATTGTTGGGCGTATGGGCAAATGATTCACCTAGATATTTCAATATAGTGCAAGTTTTGTGCTCAGAGAGGGAAAACTGTAACCCTTGCTCCTGTCCCTATTTTTATACTAATGATTCATAAAAGAGGGAAAGGTCGAGTGCGGCCGCACATTTTCATGTGCGGTCCGCATTCTGTTACCTGGGGCTGCATATTTGGTTCTTCAGCTGCGGCCCACACAATTTTGTGTGCGATCACAGATTTCTTGTTGCGGCCGCAGAATTCCTCTTGCGGTCGCACATTGACCATTTCTATGACGGACTAACTTCAGAGAGCTTACAATTTCAACTCTTCATTTGTGCGATCCGCAAGAGAATTATGCGGCCGCAGTGCACTTTCGTTGTAGCAACTATAAATGTGCGGTCCGCACAATTCAACTGCGGTCCGCACAATTCAACTGCGATCCATAATTATTCTTTGCTACACTTAGCCAGATTTCTGTCCACAATTCCTGTAAGTCACACTCACCCCTATAGCACACTTCAAATTGAGTTAGCACAAAAATAACACCTAACTACAAAAGAAAAAATGAAAAGTAGCATAGGTTGCCTCCCAAGAAGAGCCTGATTTAACATTACAACACGACGTAGAATACCATTAATTGAAATGAATGACCACCACTGCGTGGCTATCACCAACTTTTCCCAAAAAGTGCTTCACTCGATGACCATTGGCTCGAAATACTTATTTATTTTTGTTCTTCAAGTCTAATGCACCAAAAGGTGTCACACCCACAATTTCACAAGGACTTTAGACTTTAACTTCCCGAGAAACATCCTCAACCTTGAGTTACATAACAACACAAGATCTCTCACCTTGAACTCTTTGTTCCAAACGTATTTGTCATGAAGATATTTCATATTTTCTTGTACAAGGATGAACTTGCATAAGTATGGAACCGGAACTCATCCAACTCATTCAAATGTGTAACCCTCAAGTTAGCGGCTACATCCCAATCAAGATTCAACTTCTTTAGAGCCCACATGGTTTTGTGCTCAAGTTTTACCTGAAGATGACAAGCTTTTCCAAACACCAACCGGTATGGAGACATTCTGATAAGTGTTTTCTAAGTAGTCCGATAAGCCCATAATGCATCGTCAAGTTTCTTGGACCAATCCGTCCAGTTAGCATTCACTGTTTTGGACAAAATACTCTTTATCTCCCGGTTGGAGACTTCCACTTGACCGCTAGCTTGTGGATGATAGGGAGTCGTGACTTTATGAGTAATACCATACTTTCTAAGTAAAGTGTCGAAAGCCTTGTTGTAAATATGTGACCCCACATTGCTTATAATAGCCCGCGGAGTACCAAACCTTGTGAGAATATTCTTCTTCAAGAACGCCACCACATTTCTCGCCTCATTGTTGGGTAGAGCAACGACCTCAACCTATTTGGACACATAATCAACTATGGCCAAGATGTAGGTGTTTCCACAAGAACTCACAAAAGGACCCCATGAAGTCAATACCCCACACGTCAAAACTATCTATCTCCAAAATGGTGGTGAGAGGCATTTCATTTTTTCTTTGAGATTCCACCGACCCGTTGACATTCACCATATCTTTTCACTAGCTCAATAGCATCCTTGTAAAGTGTGGACCAATAGAAACCGCAACTTAGCACTTTGGCTTCTGTTCTTGCTCCACCATGGTGACCACCATATAGTGAAGAATGACAAGGTCCAAGAATTTCACCTTGCTCTTATTCCGGTACACATCTTCTAATCACCCCATCCGTACAAATCCGGAAAAGGTATTGTTCATCCCAATAATAATCTTGACAATCCCATATGAGCTTCTTCCTTTGGTTTGAAGAGAACTCATCCGGGATGATTCCACACACAAGGAAATTTGGTAGATCCGCGAACCATGGCTCCCCTTTCATTGAAATAGCAAAGAGTTGCTCCTCGGGGAAGGAGTCATTGATTTCAAGGCCATCATGCGGCCTCCCCTCCTCCTCCAAACGAGACAAGTGGTCCGCCACTTGGTTTTCACTCCCTTTTCCATCTTGGATGTTAATATCAAACTCTTGTAATAAAAGCACCATCTTATCAACCGAGATTTAGAATCTTTCTTGCTCATAAGATAATGAAGTGCCGCATGATCCGTGTGGACAATGACCTTTGCACCCATCAAGTACGGGCAGAACTTCTCAATTGCAAACACAATGGCAAGGAGCTCTTTCTCCGTAACGGTGTAGTTGACTTGGTCACTATTCATGGTCTTACTAGAATAGTAGACCTGGTGAAAATTCTTATTGATGCGTTGCCTTAAAACAGTCCCAACCGCTACGTCACTTGCATCACACTTCAGTTCAAAAGGGACACTCCAATTTGGAGTGGTGATGATGGCCGTAGTTGTCAACTTGAACTTTAACAATTCAAAAGCTCTCATGCAATCATCATCGAAGTTGAACTTAGCATTCTTCTCAAGAAATTTTCACAACGGGTTCACCACCTTAGAGAAATCTTTGATGAAACGTCGGTAAAACGTTGTGTGGCTTAAGAAACTCCGCACACCCTTCACCGAAGATAGACGTGGAAGTTTAGAAATCACCTCTATCTTTGCCTTGTCAACTTCAATTCCATTCTTTTAGATTTTGTGGCCTAGGACAATGCCCTCCTCGACCATAAAATGATACTTCTCCCAATTGAGCACCAAATTTATTTTCTTCACATCTTGCCAACACTTTATCTAAATTTGCAAGACAATCGTCAAAAGAATCTCCAACCACTGAGAAGTCATCCATGAAAAATTCAAGGTAGTCCTCCACCATGTCTGTGATGATAGCCACCATACACTTTTGAAACGTCGTTGGTGCATTGCACAACCCAAATGGCATCCGCTTGAAGGCGAAAGTACCATATGGACATGTAAAAGTTGTTTTTTCTTGATCCCCCAGAGCAATAATGATTTGGTTATAACCCGACTACCCATCAAGAAAGCAATAGAAAGCACGGCCGGCCAATCTATCAAGCATTGGATCTAAGAAAAGGAAATGGGAAATGATCCTTCCTTGTGACTTTGTTGAGCTTGCGATAGTCCAAACACACTCTCCAACCGGTCACCGTTCTTGTAAAAATCAACTCATTCTTGTCATTGGTAACCACTGTCATGTCCCCTTCTTCGGGACATATTGAACCGGAGAAGTCCACGAACTATCAAAGATGGGGTAGACAACCCTGACATCCAACCACTTGATAATCTCCTTTTTGACCACTTTTTGCATAGCCTCATTGAGTCTCCTTTGATGTTCAATAGATGGTTTGGCTCTTTCCTCCAAGTTGATCTTATGCATGCAAAATGCGAGGATTATCCCCCCGAATATTAGCCAATGTGCACCCAATAGCCTTCTCCATCTTTTGCAGGCTTAACATGCGGCAATAACATAACTGTAGAATCAAAGACACACCCCCAATAGGGTAGAACCCAAGTAATCACGGGAAAGCACCCGAAGAAACAAACAAATCACCGAGAGACCGGGTGAAGCCAAGCCCAGGGTCAATCCTGGGATAATGAAAACGCTTGAAGCATTAACGAAGCGGGTAGAGTCGATTCAGGTGAGAAGAAAATTGAGGCTAATGACAAGAAGGTGAAAACATACAATTCCAGGGTCGATCAAATCCCGGGAGCACCCCCGATATTGAAGGGGCCAAATTCCTAGAAATTTATCCAAAAGCCTTTTCCTCCGAGCGCGGTACCAAAGCCGATCCTATAGAGGTTTTGTATGCCCAATATCCCCAAATTTAACGGAACCACGAATCCAAACCAGAATGTGACCTCCTATACATGCCCAATCAAGGGGAACGACTTGGAAGACGATGAAATCAAGTCGCTGTTACTGAAGAAGTTTGGGGAGACTTTGTCCAAAGGAACAATGATATGGTATCACAACTTACCCCCAAATTCCATTGACTTATTTGCTATACTTGAAGATGCTTTCGTAAAATCCCATGGCGGGGCCATCAAGGTCAAGACCAGAAAGTCAGACCTTTAGAAGGTTAAACAAAGAGACAACAAGATGCTCAGAGAGTTCGTGTCAAGATTTCAGATAGAACGGATGGACCTGCCTCTGGTTGCAGATGATTGGGCTGTTTAGGTATTCACTCAGGGGCTTAACCCCTGGAGTTTCTTGGCCTCTCAATAGCTAAAATAAAATTTGGTAGAGTACCCGACGGTGACCTGGGTTGACGTCCACAATAGGTACCAGTCAAATATCAGGGTCGATGATGACCAACTCGGAGCTCCTTCTGGGTATGTTTACCCCATCAGGGCCGATGATAGGTCTAAGAGAGCCATTTGAGCTAAGACCGGTCCGGGATCGGTACTAACTATATAGCGTAGACAAAAGGGGAAATGGGTTCGGGCGTCACCCCATAAGGAACGAGAAGAGAGGCGATTGAGGGCCCAGTAGCCGAGGTCTGATGAGAAAAAATGGTTTCGACAGGTCGCTCGGGGGTAAGGAAGCACCGCGATTATTAGAGTATAACTTCACTTTGATACTACCAACATCGTGTCAGCCATCGGGCATATCAAAGAGACCAAGTGGCCCCGACCATTACAGGCTAACCCTACTGGAAGAGATCCTAACTTGATATGTAAGTATCATGACACTCATGGTCACAGGACCGAGAATTGCCGATAGTTGAGAGAGAAGTTACCCGGTTATTCAACAACAGGCACCTCCAAGAATTTCTGAGTGATTGAGCCAAAAACCACTTCCAGAACAGGGACGCCAACAAATATGTCAAATTAGAAGAGCCTCAGAACGTCATCAACATGATCATCGGAGGAGTCGATGTCCCCCAAGGACCAATGATAAAGCGCACTAAAGTATCTATCACAAGGGAAAACGCACCCGGGATTACGTTCTGGAGAGAACTATTTTGTTCAGCGACAAGGATGCTGAGGGCATCATGCAACCTCGTAATGATGCGCTGGTAATATCTGTACTTATTAATAAGTCTAGAGTTAAACACGTGTTGATTGATCCAGGTAGCTTGACCAACATCATCAAATCAAGGGTCAGAGAGCAATTGGGGTCACAGGACCAGATCATAACGGCAATCCGGGTGTTGAATGGGTTTAACATGGCATGTGAGACCACTAAAAGGAAGATAATCTTGCCAGTAATCACCACTAGGATGATACATGAAACAAAATTTTATGTGATCAAGGGGGACATGAGACACAATGCTCTATTCAGAAGGCTGCGGGCTCACAACATGAGGGAAGTACCCTCGACCTTGCACCAGACATTGAAATTCCCCACATTGGGGGAGTCAAGACGATCTACGGAGAACATTTGGCCGCAAAGGAGATGTTCGTTGTCGACAAGGTTATCCCGGTGCCCGCAGTTTCGATATCAAGGAACGTGGAGACAACCAAAAAAGAAGAAATTAAATAGCAATCACTGATGTCGGTCTCGGCTGAACCGAAGGAATGAGGCGCAGTCGAGGAGGACAATTATAGTGTCCTAAGGTCGTTCATATCCCCTAATGACACCGATGCCACCAAATCAAAGGTCGAAGAGTTGGAGCAAGTCATATTAATCGAACACCTATCGGATCGAAAAATATACCTAGGCACGGGGTTAACCCCCGAGCTCAGGAAAAAACTTATTGATTTTCTTCAAGCTAGCATAGATTGTTTCCCTTGGTCCCATATTGACATGACATAGATCTCACAGAGGTAACCAAGCATAAGCTAAGTTTGGACCCAAATTCCACCCGATTAAGCTGAAGAGAAGGCCATAGTCTGAGATCAAACATGCGTTCATAAAGGATGAGGTATCTAAATATCTGAAAATAGGGTCCATCCGGGAAGTTAAATACCTGGACTGGTTAGCTAACGTAGTGGTAGTGCCTATAAAAGAGAATAAGATAAGAATGTGTGTAGATTATAAAGTCCTAAACAAAGCATGCCCTAAAGATTCTTTCCCTTTGCCTAACATCGATCAACTGATCGACGCAACGGCCCAAACACGAGATACTCAGCTTTTTCGATGCCTACTCTGGGTACAACCAAATTAGGATAAACACGAGCGATCAAGAAAAGACTTCTTTCATCACTAAATTCAGTACCTACTGTTATAACATAATGTCGTTTGGATTAAAGAATGATGGTTCCACCTACCAACGTCTAGTAAACCGAATGTTCCAAGAATAAATAGGAAAATCAATGGAAGTTTATATTAATGATATGTTGTTCAAGTCCTTGCGAACAGAGGACTATTTGAAACATTTGCAGGATACCTTCGACATACTAAACAAATACATCATAAAGCTAAACTCGGAGAAATAAGCATTCGGGTGGTCGGATCGAGCAAATTCCTCTGGTTCATGGTATCCAATCGAGGAATCAAGATCAACCCCAACAGAATAAAAGCCATAGAGGACATCACCATTGTAGACAACGCCAAGGCCGTTCAAAGATTGACCGGGCATATAGCCGACCTGGGTCGGTTTATCTCGAGGTCCTCGGACAAAAGCCATCGATTCTTCTCACTATTAACGAAAATAAATAAATTTTACTAGACCCCATGATGCCAACAAGCTTTGGAAGAACTCAAATGGTACCTATCGAGTCCCTCATGCTGCACACTCCGAAGGCAGACGAACAACTGTACCTCTATTTGGCGGTTTTTGAGGTAGTGGTAAGTGGAGTTTTTGTCATGCCCCAAACCTGAAGGGACGTGGCCGGCACCCGGTACCATACTCGGCCCGAGC